>ML660774.1:8531594-8577776 GCA_007570785.1 Antilocapra americana
TGGACGGAACTGGAGCCCATTATCCAGAGTGAAGTAAGCCAGAAGCAAAAACAACAATACAGTATATTAACACATATATATGGAATTTAGAAAGACAGTAACGAGAACCCAACATGGGAGACAACAAAAGGAACGCAGATGTATAGAATAGACTCGTGGACTTTGTGGATGAGGGTAAGGGTGGGATGATATGGGAGAAGGGCATTGAAGCATGTTAATTGTCATGTGTCTAATCAATCGCCAGCCCAGGATTGATGCTCGGGACTGGTGCAGCGAGATTTCCCGGGGGGGGAGGGAGGAGGGAGGGGGGTTCTGGAGGGGAAGCATATGTAAACCCATGGTGATATCATGACAATGTATGGCAAAAACAATAAAAAACACCAAAAACAACCCAAGTTTTGAATTTTGATTATTCCCCCGACTAGCGACACTTCATCCCCTCCTCGGTCATGATATGAGTGACTGCTGCAGCCGCAGAGCCCAGGCCGCCACTCGTCCATGAGCGGAAGCGACTGACACAGCCATTCTGTACAGCCAGCCAGTCTGTGGTTCACCTTCAGTACAGCATCCAATAAAGCATATGAGATGTTTTGTACTTTATTATGAAACAGACTGTGTTTTGCTGAACAGTAGGGTAATGGGGGTCTTCTGAACACATTTAACGTAGGCCAAGTAAGCCATGATGTTCTGTAGGTCAAGTATGTTAAATGCAATTTTGGCTTACAGTATTTTCTTTTTTCTTTCTCTTAGCTATGATCACCTTTTCCTAAAGCATTTATCTTCTGATTGATATATACACAAAAACACTCTTCGGATTTTAAAAGAAAACCTGTTTTTTATTTTCAACTTATGGTGGGATGTAACGCCATTGTAAGTTGAAGAATATTTGTTCTTAATCTTCTCGAGTGAACTGAAGACATCACCAGTCTCTTCTGAAGTGAGGAAAATTGGTATAACGTGGTGGATTTTAAACCAAGTTGTTCTTTTTTATCTTGAAAGATTTTTCTTCATTCTAATATTGTGCCCGTCCTACCATTTTGGCTAGAACTTTTTTCTGAGATATGATTGTCATTATAATAATTTTTTTTAATTTTAAAAAATGTTCTTACTTGACAAAAGCTTTTAATGGTCAGTAACTCTACATTAATCCCTAAATTCATATTTGAAATTTTATTGATCTATGAAATTCAAAGTCTGGCAGGCACAACTGTGCATAAAACCTATTTCCGTGTTTCCAGATTTCTCTGAAAGGGAACACACTTGGCAACGGAGATTATAAATGCTTTCAAGAATACAACAGATGATTTTTCACATCAAATAGGTGATAAGGCATCACTTGTCAAGTTTCCACTTGGCCATTATCTTTTATCCAACATCTACCCTCTACACACCTGGTCATGTATCATGGCTTTAGGATTTCCACACTCATCCCCCAGAGAATCACCATGTGGGTCAAACTCGAAGGGACGAAGGGACGACGGGACGACACTCATCAGATTGGTCTGTCTTGTGGTTCTTATCTCATCTCATCTCAAGGTGTGATTTACAAATGCTACTGCTTGAGTCTGAATGTGACTCAGGCCACAATTAAAGAAATGTTTTTAACACCTTCTTCCAATTTTGAAGTAATTATCTGAATTGGGAGTTGAAGGATTACATCACAAGGTTTAGTTTTGAGTTGTGGTTTATGATGAATTGAGGCTATATATTTCTCTACTGTTTTCATCAGAAGAAGATCCCTTGGTAAATCTTTTTTTTTTTTTTGGTATTAATTTTATTCTATTTTCTGTATAACTTTAAGTACATAAAGGTTTATTTCCACAGGCCTCAAGAAATGGGTAGAAATCACAGGACAGTCTCTCTTCCCACCAAAAAAAACGTTGCATATTTTGGTAAAGTGTTTATCCTAGAAGAAAAACTGAAATTTGCATTAGCAAGGCTGTGCAAGATTTTTACACAAGACCTAAAAACAGCCTGCAGTGGAGATTTTAGTCCTTTGTTCAGGTGCCCAGACAGAAGCCAAAAGTTGTGAGTATGACAGGGCCATAGAAGCAGTGAAGATGGACGATGGGCACCTAGAATGGAAGGAGAAAGGGGAACCAGATTTCTGGGAAGGGTGCAGTTTCCCTTTTTCTTTTTCCACTCTTTAAGTCATCTCTGTAGGAAGGTGCTGGGCAGGGGCCCAAGAGAGAAAGGGTCCAAGACTCCTTTAGCTGGCCTGGGTGCAGGGCACCACCACAGCAGCTAACACAGGACAACCTACTGTCAGGTTGGAATGCAGAGAAAAGGAATGCTTGTAGGAAATAATTTTGCTAGGAATGCTAGATGGCCAAGCTTCAGCCTTTGGTCCCGTGCAACCCTTGCCTCACTTGTCAATAGTGAAAATTAGTTTAAGTTAGAAGAACTAACTAGGATCAACTTCTGTTACTTTCACACTCGTTGTTAGAAAAAGGTTAACTTGTGTGAACATTCTGACCTGTTAATTCCTGGGACTGCTAATTCTTCCTAAAAGACTATTTGTTGGTCAAATAACTCCAAAGGCTGAAAGCTAAAACACACCTGTCCTGGTCTGTAGTTGCTTAAGAATGGACTGGCGGTGTGGTTGAGCTGATATGAAAGAGGTGCACCTTCCTGCGGAAGATCAACTGACCTGCTATCCCACCCCAAATCTCAGACTGAGGTATATTTCAGTGAAGGCAGGTAGCTGTGCTTCTCAAAGCAGAGAAGCAGTTTAAGAGCAGAAAGGTAAGAGGAAATCTAAAAAAGAATCATCTTGATACGGATTTACCCCATGGTGTGAGGGAGAGGGCAAAGAACCCAGTGGCACTCCGCTTATCCAGCAATTTCTGTCACTGTGGTGACCAACTTCTGCCCATTCCATAGGGTCTTGAACTGCTCAGGGACTGGGAACTCACTGAAGTCACCGCCCTCTGTAGGAATGAGGACATTCATCTCCGAAGATTTGGCACTGACTGTCTCACAATCCAGGGAGTTCTTGCTCAGGTAAACGTGGCAGCCACCTGTTCTGTTGATGGAAATTGTTGGCACTTCCCCCATTACCTGAACTTTGACATCCTTACTACTGATCATCTCCACAATGCCCACCACGTCATCAAACACCAGGCCGAGTTTCTTACAATTATCTACTGTAATGGAGTTAATTTTGCCCTTGATTTGCAATGTCGAGTTCACACATTTGAATATGTAAGCCACCTGTTTCAGCTCTGTATCCTCTATTACCAGGTTGGAAACATTCTCCTGATTTTCCACTCTCCACTTCTTGCCCTCCAGTTCAAGTAGAGCTGGCTCCTTCTTTGTGACTGGTTTGGGGGGATCTGGTTTAGATGCAGAGAAGGGTTTAGGGCCACTTCGTATCGGGCCACTCTGAGCCTTCAAGGCAGGGTTCTTGTGAGTCTTCAGGTCATCGGATACGTGTTTCAGGGCATGTGTGATGCTCTCCCCCTGATTAATCTGCGCAAACAGTGCTGAGCGTGAAGCAGAGTCATCTGAACCTGAACTGGTGGGGACTGGGGGGGGAGGTGGGCCTGGTGGGGGAGGAGGAGGACCAGATCCAGCAGAGGGTCCAGATGGCAAGCCACTCAGTTCTTTTGCCACAGGCCCCATTCCGCTCCAGGCCAGTCCGGTGGTATGGAACTCCTTAATGTAAGCCTGCCACTCTGTCCATATACTCAAGTAAGCTTTGACCCAGTCCACGTGCTTCTTATCCACATCTTTGTACTCCTTGAGGACTCGATTTGTATAAAACATGGCAGCATCATTCATTTCCTTCACATAGGGACCAGGCTTGGGAGCCATAGCCACCCAACCCAGGGCCTGGATACTTTCGCTGACAGCTGACAGGTGATTGAACAACTTGCTGCCTCGGTTCTTCTCCTGAAAGGTCACCACTTCTTGGATCTGCTCGGAGATGGGTGCCAACAAGTCAGAAAGCTTGTTGCCTGCTGGCTGCTGGCACTGAGAGGCTGTAACCAAGAGAGCTCGCTCTAACTTCAGACCCGTGTGGACCATTTCCGCATGTTTCTGCACATCTCCCCCAATCTCTTTACTGATCTTGAGGTACTCTGCCACAGGACCGGCCAGCAGTGAGTCAAAAGCTTGCACATATGGAGTAGTTCCTGCTTTTGCAGCACTGTCTCCATACCCACAGCATGTGTCAGAGGCATGGGAGACTGCCTCCAAGCGGCCCACTGCTCTCTCCAGTCTTTCTACTAGATTTTGCATGTCAGCCATAATGTACCACCTCAGACTTCTGTCTCACCTTGGGACTGCGATCAGCTGCTCTCCGATCCCTTGGTAAATCTAATCATCTGCAGAAATATAAATGGTGATTTTTAGTCCCAGATGTTCCATTAGGGTGTTGTTATATCTTTTCTCCACTTTGCTATTTAGTGTAATGCACAATAAAATAGATACAATGTAGAGTTTTGCCAAATGCTGGTTATGGAAAAAGACTCTGATATGAACAAAATAGAATAAATTTATAAAGTCTGGGTACAGAATGTTGTTTGCAGATATAAAATGTAACTCCTAAAGAGGATAGGCAGAAGGAGACTATCTAATTTCAATTTTTGCATAGCTATTAAAAGGTAAAAAAGATCATTTTGTTTATATACTCAGTTCAGTTCAGTCGCTCAGTTGTGTCCAACTCTTTGCGACCCCATGAGTCGCAGCACGTGAGGCCTCCCTGTCCATCACCAGCTCCCAGAGTTTACCAAAACTCGTTTTCATTGAGTCGGTGATGCCATCCAACCATCTCATCCTCTGTCATCCCCTTCTCCTCTTGCCCCCAATCCTTCTCAGCATCAAAAGTCTTTTCCAATGAGTCAGCTCTTTGCATGAGGAAAAGTATTGGAGTTTCAGCCTCAGCATCAGTCCTTCCAATGAACACCCAGGACTGATCTCCTTTAGGATGGACTGGTTGGATCTCCTTGCAGTCCAAGGGACTCTCAAGAGTCTTCTCCAACACGGAGATCATTCTGTCATTTTTGAGACTGCATCCGAGTACTGCATTTTGGACTCTTTTGTTGACCATGATGGCCACTCCATTTCTTCTAAGGGATTCCTGCATGCAGTAGTAGATACAATGCTCATCTGAGTTAAATTCACCCATTCCAGCCCATCTTTGTTCGCTGAGTCCTAGAATGTCGACGTTCACACTTGGCATCTCCTGTTTGACCACTTCCAATTTGCCTTGATTCACGGACCTAACATTCCAGGTTCCTATGCAATATTGCTCTTTACAACATCAGACCTTGCTTCTATCACCAGTCACATCCACAACTGGGTATTGTTTTTGCTTTGGCTTCATCCCTTCATTCTTTCTGGAGTTATTTCTCCACTGATCTCCAGTAGCATATTGGGCACCTACGACCTAGGGAGTTCATCTTTCAGTATCCTATCATTTTGCCTTTTCATGCTGTTCATGGGGTTCTGAAGGCAAGAATACTGAAGTGGTTTGCCATTCCCTTCTCCAGTAGACGGCATTCTGTCAGACCTCTCCACCATGACCCTTCCATCTCAGGGGTGGCCCCACACAGCATGGCTTAATTTCATTGAGTTAGACAAGGCCATGGTCCAGTGTGATCAGATTGGCTAGTATGGTTCTAGTATGTCTGCCCTCTGATGCCCTCTCGCAGCACCTACTGTCTTACTTGGGTCTCTTTCCTTGGACATGGGGTATCTGTTCACGGCTACTCCAGCAAAATGCAGCTGCTGCTCCTTACCTTGAACGAGGGCTATCTCCTCACGGGCTGCCCCTCCTGACCTTGAATGTGGAGTAGCTCCTCTCGGCCCTCCTGCGCCCACGCAGCCCCTGCTCCTTGGATGTGGGTTAGCTCCTCTTGGCCATGCTTCTGTGCCGTCCGTCACAGCCACTGTGCTCCTGCCTGTTTATATACTACTATGCATTAAGCGTGAAAGACACAAAATAATATCTTTGAGTCACTGAACTCAAAGATGTCATCAGTTTTATCTGTATCAGTTTGTATCAGTTTTATTTACCAATACAAACCACACGAGTATGTATTGCATAAAATCATACACTGTTTTCTGTCAATATGAGTCTGTAATTTGTCAAATGCTTAAAATTCCAAAAGTCCATAAAGAAACAAAATATTATGTATTATCAATACTTCAAATAACTTTAAAGTAGTTTTATTATAGAAGTAAATCATATATAATCTGGTATTCATCTTAATTTTTATCTATGTAATACTTAATATAGTAAGTATATAATACTTAAAAGATAGTAATACAGAGAAGCAAATTTTGAAACGAATTTAAAATAATTCTCTATACTCCTACACACGAGGAAAACTTAGTCTTTCAGGGTTTTATTTCCCATCCATATTTTAGAATCTGTACAATCAAATAGCAAAATATATAGAGCTAATTTTTAAAATTCAAAACAGTTTATCATTGTGGGAAGAGTTGCCAAATGAAAGAAAGAGGCCCCGAGATCTAGCTTTGGTTTTTTTTTTTCTTTATAAACTAGGGAGTAAGGCTACAACATCTTTCTCATTTTTTCAGCTTTTTATTTCTAAGCTGTAAGAACTTGTTTTTGAACATTAACTAAAAGGGTAGTATTGATACCGCTGCCCACAGCATCTCAGCCTCATCTCTCATCATGCCTCCTAGAGGCTCTCCTTGCTAGCATCCTCTCTCCACTAAGTCTGCCTCAAGGAAGCCCTGCTGTTTCTCCTCCCGGAGGGCCCAGATCACTCTCTCTCCCTGGAATACAACACACAGAGACACACAGACGCACACACCCTGCAAGCACACAGGGTCAGCTTCCTGAACACGTAGTAATCCTTCAGCTCCTAGCCCAGAAATAACATCCTCTAGTCCAGGAAATCTTTACTGTCGGCCACACGCCATCACTTCCTACTTTGTTGATATACCACACTACATGGTAATTTATTTGCTAAATGTCAGTTTGCTATTTTATAAGCTCCTTTAATTCTAGCAACCGTATTTCCTTTTATATCTCAGGCTCTCAGTCCACCCTGTGGTACACAGTAAACCTTCATCAAGTGTTTTTTGAATGAATAAACAAGTAATTTGAATGATAATGTATGCGGGCGTGGTAAGTTGCTTCAGTTGCCACCGACTCTTTGTGACCTATGAACTGTAGCCCTCCAGGCTCCTCTGTCCATGGGATTCTCCAGGCACGAATACTGGAGTGGGTTGCCATGCCTTCCTCCAGGAGATCCCGACCCAGGGATCGAACCCATGTCTCTCATGTCTCCTGCATTGGCAGGCGGGTTGTTTACCACTAGTGCCACCTGGAAAGCCCCTGAATGCTTGGTCTATCTAATAAATCCCTGGCTAATATCTTCTGTAATAGTTCAGTCAGTTGTTTAATAAATGTTTGGCACTTTGTGTAAGATAACTGTGCCCTGCACTTTGGAGATTACAAAATTGATCCAGGTAGAGTCAAGCCCTTGTGCTTTGGGACAGAAGATGTGTGTGTGTGTCACTGAATTTGAAACAGAAAGCACAACACTCCACCGGCCCCATAAAAAATGTAAGCACATTTTTGTGTAAATTAGCAGAGGAATGGCCAAGAGGTACAGACTCTTTAGCGAGATAGCAAGGATTTAATCAAATTAATTGTTCAACAGTACTTGAATAATGTTAATGTTTTTTAATGAAACTTTTACTATTTGTTATTGATACCACTGTAAGTGATGGAGGGACAATAACAGATTCTAAACTGGGAAAGTACCAGTCATTCCAGTAGCACTGGGGAGAACAGTTTAGGGTCGAGAATTACCACAGATAGGATGGCTCAGTGGGTAAAAAATCCACCTGCAATGCAGGAGATGCAGGTTCCGTCCCTGAGGGAGAAGATCCCCTGGAGGAGGCATGGCAACCCACTCCAGTATTCTTGCTTGGAAAATCCCATGGTCAAAGGAGCCTGGCAGGCTACAGTTCATCAGGTCACAAAGAGTCAGAAATGACTGAATGACTAAGCGCCCACAGCACAGGAAGACCTACTTCAGAAGTTGCTGTGAGCATCTAGGCAAGAATTAATAAGGGCTGAGACTCTGCTGGTGTCAGAGGTGATGGAGGGCAGCAGATGGCTACCCAGCTGCTTATTGCTCTCACACAGAAATTTAGATTTTCGCTTCTATTAACTCACATGGTTTTATTTTCTAGAAAGGCATTTAAAACTTAAACAATGAAAGTTATGGCCAAGAAGATTAGTAGAAAGTCCAAAAGTTATGCTCATAGGAGGAAAAAAAAAATTGGAAGTAAAAAGGAACAAGAACCTTGCTAATTAGGTTTTAGAACATGGGGGAAAGGCTCCCATTCACTTTTAAGGGTGTCAAATTCCTCATAATACAAATGTTCTGAAAGGATGGAAAAATCTACCTCTTTTGTCTAGTTGATTTTATTAGATCTGTGAATTATCCATGCCAACATATTTCTTGTGTGTGTGTGTGTGCATCTGTGCTTAGTCACTCAGTTGTGTCTGACTCTGCAACCCCATGGACTATAACCCGCCAGGATTCTGCTGGTAAGACTACTGGAGTGGCTTGCCATGCCCTCCTCCAGGGGATCTTCCTGATCCAGGGTTCGAACCCACGTCTCCTGCGTTGGCAGGCACATTCTTTATCACTAGCGCCACTTGGGAAGCCTAACGCACAAGTGTGTGTGCTGTGTGTGTCCTTACTGATTAGGTTGAGTCTGTAGGTGTATGCAGTAGCATCCCACTGCAAGCTTCACGTAGTAGGTGAGGTTTAACAAGCAGCCTGCGACGAGAGGGGGATACTAGTTTGGTAGGTTGAGAATATAATGGAAGTGTGAGATATGAAGTATAGAACTATGTGAGGGTTCTCTGAGGGCGTTTCCTGAATTACTCTCTGGGAGAGAAATCCTTCCTCTTTCCAGGAAGAAGTGGAGAAGGAAGACATGAAACTCGGTGTCACTCAACTTAAGCTAAACTGCCTAACACATAGGAGACTCGCAATGAGTGTTCTAAGATTTATGTAGAGGTGTGAGGAGGATTTTGAGTTTTAAGAACAAAATATAAGTCATACTAAACAGATAGATAAACACAAACACAAATTCTATACTTCTCAAACTTCATTAAACACAGCTATTTTGGTTTGCTTTTTTGTTTTCCTAAAAAAATCTCCGTTTATTACCGTTAACCAGACAGTGAGTCATATTCTGTGTAAGTCGGTCAGTTCAGTCAGTCAGTTCAGTCACGTTCAACTCTTTGCGACCCCATGGACTGCAGCACACCAGGCTTCCCTGTCCATCACCGACTTCTGGAGCTTGCTCAAACTCGTCTATTGAGTCAGTGATGCCATCCAACCATCTGATCCTCTGTTGTCCCCTCTTCCTCCTGCCTTCAATCTTTCCCAGGATCAGGGTCTTTTCTAATGAGTCAGCTCTTCACATCAGGTGGCCAAAGGATTGGGGCTTCAGCTTCAGCATCTGTCCTTCCAGTGAATATTCAGGACTGATTTCCTTTAGGATGGACTGGTTGGATCTCCTTGCAGTCCAAGGGACTCTCAAGAGTCTTCTCCACAGTTCAAAAGCATCAGTTCTTCTGTGCTCAGCTTTTCTTATGGCCCAACTCTCACATCCATACAAGACTACTGGAAATACCATAGCTTTGTCTAGATGGACCTTTGTCAGCAAAGTAATGTCTCTGCTTTTTAATTTTTTCTAGGTTGGTCATAGCTTTTCTTCCAAGGTGTAAGCTGGTACCAGAAGTAACGCTATCCCTAAATAAATTACTTGTGTCTTTTATTTATCACCAAGAATTAGTAAAATTAGTCATAAATAAGCATCTTATTTTATATTGTATCCTACATATATTTTTAACTTCTTAGTGTGGGAATTTTAAATATACACAAAAGTAAACTCAGCATAATAAACCCCAATGTACCCATCATCCAGTGTCAGCATTTATTATCTCCCACAATCTTGTCTCATCTTACCCTTTTTCTTATTATTTTCTAAATTTAAAGGTTTAATTTTTCTCCCCTTGTTATTATTTATTATTATTTTGAAGCAAATCCCAAACACTGTTCATTTCATCCTCCAAATTTCAGCATGTATCTCTAAAAAGGAGGATTCTTTGGGAAAGAACATGTCCCCAATATTGTTATAATGCTTACAAATTGACAGTGATTTTTTCATTACATATCTAGGCAAAGCTCAATTTTGTAATTATCTCCTCAATGTCAAAAATAGATTTTTAATTGTTTATTTGAGTCTGGACCCAAATAAGGTAAATACATTGCAGTTGCCTGATATGTTCAAGTCTTTATTAGTCTCTAGTTTTCACTTGACATCACTCTTTTTCTTTGCAATTCATTTGGTTAGGACACTGGATCATTCATTGTCTGATAGAGTTCCCTCAGTCTAGATTTTGGGAGTTAAAGCCCCGGAATGTGATTCAACATCTTCGTTCCTTTACTCTGTGCATTTCGTATCAATTGGTAACTGGATCTGGAGTCTAGTTCAGTTAGCTTCATCTGTTAACTTCATAGATGAAGTAAATTCTTTTTTTCTTTTAACAAGACTTCTTCATAGATGAAGTGTTTTTCATTAGGAGATCCATAACTTACGGTGTATCCTCTTAGTATGCAGGGCAGGAAGCAACAGTTAGAACTGGACATGGGACAACAGACTGGTTCCAAATAGGGAAAGGAGTACGTCAAGGCTGTATATTGTCACCTTGCTTATTTAACTTATATGCAGAGTACATCATGAGAAACGCTGGGCTGGAAGAAGCACAAACTGGAATCAAGATTGCCGGGAGAAATATCAATAACCTCAGATATGCAGATGACACCACCCTGATGGCAGAAAGTGAAGAGAAACTAAAAAAGCCTCTTGATGAAAGTGAAAGAGGAGAGTGAAAAAGTTGGCTTAAAGCTCAACATTCAGAAAACTAAGATCATGGCATCTGGTCCCATCCCTTCATGGGAAATAGATGGGGAAACAGTGGAAACAGTGTCAGAGTTTATTTTGGGGGTCTCCAAAATCACTGCAGATGGTGATTGCAGCCATGAAGTTAAAAGACGCTTGCTCCTTGGAAGGAAGGTTATGTCCAACCTAGATAGCATATTGAAAAGCAGATTACTTTGACAACAAAGGTCCGTCTAGTCAAGGCTATGATTTTTCCATTAGTCATGTATGGATGTGAGAGTTGGATGGTGAAGAAAGCTGAGCACCAAAGAATTGATGCTTTTGAACTGTGGTGTTGGAGAAAACTCTTGAGAGTCCCTTGGACTGCTAGGGGCCAGTCCATCCTAAAGGAGATTAGTCCTGGGTATTCAATGGAAGAACTGATGTTGAAACTGAAACTCCAGTACTTTGGCCACCTCATGTGAAGAACTGACTCATTAGAAAAGACCCTGATACTGGGAAGGATTGGGGGCAGGAGGCGAAGGGGATGACAAAGGATTAGATGGCTGGATGGCATCACTGACTCGATGGACATGGGTTTGGGTAGACTCTGGGAGTTGGTGATGGACAGGGAGGCCTGGCATGCTACGATTCATGGGGTCACAAAGAGTCGGACATGACTGAGCAACTGAACTGAACTGAACTTATTATGATGTAACAGCTGTTGCTGCACAATGCCTAAATTTTCATACACATATTTTAATTTCAAAATTCTGGTATAAAACCTATTGAAATGAATTTTCTGAGGTACCAAAATTGGTTGAGAGAGTAGGTAAGTGCCACCTGAGATTAACCACAACAACAAACACTTAAGAAAACCTCTGAATGCAAATAATTCTTAATGACCCTATCGACTGTATATATCGTTTATCCAAATTATATGCCATGGATCAGCAAGTGCCTTGACAAGGAAACTTCTTTATGTGTGATATAAATCACCAATTGCTTCCTTATTTAAAAACTGGATGATGCTCACAGCTCAGTGACTCCATAAATTTGAGTTTCTAATATTATTCAGAGGAACATAAAACCTGTTTATGCATTATAATGCAGCAATAATGTGTCTTTTCTCAATCATTGGCATAACTAAATCTACTAACTTGCCTATAGCATGCATAATGACAAGTTTGCAAAATGATCAGAATTTTAAATTTATAATTCACCTGCAAGTCAAATCCCTGCAGCAATTAAAGAGAAAACCCACACATATCAAACCAGTAAGTGCAGTTTATAGGGAGGGTACTATCTTATGCTCTTTGAGGTTTTAGCAAAACTGGAGTCCAATAGATACATCTGCATATGAAAATAAGTCCTGATTGAAATGCTTTGCATTTGCATCTTCTTTAAAATAAAGAGTCACAGAAATTGCATTAGTTTGAGCTGCCCAAAGGCCTGTTTCCTCACATTTTTTGCTACTCCTATGGAAGTAAAATGGGCTGCCCTGGTGGCTCAGAGGTAAAAAAAAAAAAAATCTGCCTGCATTGCAGGAGAGGCTGCAGGCCTTGCAGGCTCAGTCCCTGGGTTGGGAAGATCTCCTGGAGAAGGGAATGGCAATGCACTCCATTATTAATGCCTAGAGAATCCCTTGGACAGAGAAGCCTGGTGGGCTAAGGTCCATAGGATCAAAAAGAATTGGACAGGACTTAGTGATTAAACAACAACCCCAATGGAGGTAAAAACGAAGTAAACGTTGAGAGATTTGTCTGGAGCAGGAGTTGGCACATTTTTCTCTGTAGAAGTCCAAATAGTAAATATTTTAGGTTTTGTGAGTCATTTGGTTTCTGTCACAACTACTCAATTACGTTACTGTGCCAGGAAACCGTACCTGGATAGTACGTGAATGAATGAACACACCCATGTTTCAATAAAACTTTATTTATAAGAGCAAGAGGTGGGCCTTATTTTGCCTGTGAATCACCGTGGTTAAGCCCCTAATCCGGATAATTCCAGTCAGATCTTACCGCTGATTGAAGAAAATATGTTTTGTTTTTTTTTTCTTCTTCCTCTACATAATCAAGGTTGGCTGCCCACACTAATTGAGTTCAGCAAAAGGTAGCTTCATTCTCCGCTTCATTTGATACGTGTCGACACAACTTTTGTTACATTTTTAAAGCAAGTCCTTTGAGAAGGCCAGCCACCTGTCTGAGTTTATTAGAATTAATGAAGGGTAAGAATGGATTGTCCTGTGTAGAACAACAGAAATCTGCCGGAAGTAGGGTCAATACTTAAAGGAGTCCTTGTGCATTTTTACTTGGTTTCATAAAGCAAATACTTGAAAGTTGAAAACCAGAGAAAAGAAAGAGAGAGAAGAAGATTTTATGTCAGGGTAAGAAATCAGTCATTAACTGTAACATTAAACATGAACTTTGTATTCCTATTAATTCAAACCACAACAATAACAATGTAAAACCTCACAATTCGTTTAAAGTTGGCAACTCACTTCAAAGAAGTTGTTATAAATTGTTTCATTGTCTGCAATTAAAAATAAATATGTTCTATATATCTCACATTTGCTTACTATTAGCTTCTGTTATAATATCTGTTATTAAATTGTATAATTTTTTCTTGCAAAGATAGTCCTTCGGTCTAAAGGATTTTAAAATACTACATTTAAAATATGATTTATAAGCCCAAATGAATGTGTTCCAAAGAGCAAAGACAATTTATTTCAGTCTGATAGTCAGTAATTTGTCATACATTTTCTGATTAATTTTTGTCCCTGGGTAAATCGGGGAGAACCTAAATCAAGATGACTTTTTGTTATACTTTAAAATTTACAGAAGAGCCTGATACAAACTCAATTGCAGACATACAAAGAAAGAACATTTTAAGTTGTGATCAGTTGTGATGAACTGAAACATGGAGACCTATATGCAACTTTCTTTCCCTTTGAGGGTGAAGTAAGTTTTCTTTGCTGGTAGCAAAAATACATCTTTAAGCTTAGATTTGTTTTCAAAGGACATTTCCTGGAAGGTGGTCCAACTTGTTTTTCAAATGTTGAAAAGATTTAATTTGTAACAGTCAGCAAATGATCTAACCCTTACTATTTGCATTTTCCCTAGTTTTATGAAGTGTCAAGTGGACTCAAGATTGCTGGAGTCCATAGCCCTTTTTTTTTCTGGCTCAAGGGAAAATTAAACTTTTGAAACATGAGGAAAGATTTTATAATATGTGCCTTTCAAATGAGGCTTGACATTTGAAAACTTTTAATACTGAGGACACAGATAAGTAATCTTATTATATACAGAGGAAAAATAAGAATTGGTAAACAAGCCTATGACTGCTATTTATAAAATCTACTAATGATCTTGCTAATAAGAGACATATTAAAGAATGCATTTTCCACAAATTTGCCCCTGTAGTAGCTACCGTGAAGCGCTGTGATTTTGGCATTCAGTTCCTAAATGACAGGGGGAAAAGAAAAAAGGGGCACAGATCACACAGTGATGTGCTATGGTGTGTTTGCTAAATATATTTATATGCTTTCAGAGATGACTTTCAACACAAACTTGAATTTAGATATAAAAAAAGTATTTTTATTTAATGATGAAACTGTAAATATAAAAAAAGTATTTTTATTTAATGATGAAACCAAGGAACATCTCCTCAGTACTTGTTCTTGCTTGTGTGCTGATTTCATCAGAGAAATGCTTGTTTTGAGAGAATTTCTGGCTGCTCTCTGCTCATTTGTACAGTCTTAGATCTGCTGACCTTTAAATTTATGACCTAATAAGTAATCTTTCTCAGCTTTGGAAGAAAAAGAGATGGGTTAATAGAGTTTTAATTACAAAAATCCTGGCAGTGACCCTGTAATAGAATACAGATTCCACAATACACGATGTGTTCTAGTCTGCTCTCTATTTATTTACATTTTGTTCTACCCTAGAACACTACCAACTTAAAAAATATGGCTTTTAGAGGAGAGTAATTAAAAATGGCTCATATACTCATTAAATCTGCGAAGATTCTCGGGGTATGTGTTTTTGTGGAAGCAAAGACATGTTTTCCATTGAAAGATACAGTACAGCTTTCTGAAATGTATAAATTTTTTTTTCTGAAAAACAAGTATGTGGTAATATCTATAGGACAGCTTTTACTCTAATACAATTTTTTGCTTATCTTTTTAGCAGATTATATATGTAATAAAATTGATTTAAATTGCTGCAGTTTGCAAGTACTTCAGGTTTAACTATATTGTTATACACAAGTGAATGAGTAAGTTTTGAACCTGTAAAGGATTCTATATCTCTGATACAAGGAATTTCTGATGTAGTGGTAACTAGTTCTGGCAGATCCAGATCAAGCCAACAACAAGTGGGAGAACAGAGTCCTTTCATGATGTTATGAATGGATGCTTTTAGTCAAGGATTACAGTGCCAGGCAAAATGACCAAGTTAAAATACCTGGGAGAAAAATTCATCTTTGTGTTGTTATTTACCTTCTAAATGTACTGTAACACATTTGGTCATGGGCTAGACTATCTTTTGAAATTTTGAAAGTTTTACAGAAACAGACTCACAGACTTAGAGAACAAAATTATGGTTACAGAGAGGGGTAAGGGTGAGGGGAAGGGATAGTCAAAGAGTTTGGGATGGACATGTACACACTGCTGTGTTTAAAATGGATAACCAACAAGGACCTACAGTATAGCACAGGGAACTCTGCTCAGTGTTATGTGGCAGCCTGGATAGGAGGGGAGTTTGGGGGAGAATGGACACATTTATATATATGGCTGAGGCCCCTTGCTGTGCACCTGAAACTTACACAACATTATTAATCAGCTAAACTCCAATATAAAATAAAACATTTAATTAAAAAATAAAATATATCTTTTTTATGCAATCAAAAAAATTGTAAGAAATTTAGAGGAATGTTTTACTATACCCACAAATGCCCTGGTGTGAGAAAACATTTCTGCGAAAGAATGTATTGAGAGTTTTTTTTTTTTAATCAAATAATAAAGAAGGAAGGGGAAACTATGACAACATGATTTGTAGAAATGATTGGCTTTGGCAGGCAAGACATTTAATGCGTTTGGACTGTTGTCTCTGGTGAATTTGTTTTATACAAAATAGGTTATAAGTAAATTCTCTGAGTACTTAGGCTATGTCTACATATTCAGGTTGAGAACTTTTACTGAAGTTAATAAGTACATTGATTCATATATTTTTTCAGTCTTAAAATATTCATTCCAAGAGTGCATACAGAATAGTGCACATATTCTGAGTACACACAGCTTGATGGGTTTTCAGAATTTTCACTGTAGAATCCAGCCCTCAGGGGCTTCTCAGAGGTTGGACTGTGAGGTGTCTGGGTGAGTTCAGTGTTTGTAAAATTCAATGTCTTGCTTGCTCCTCTTCTTTGAATATGGCTCTGTGGTATTTTGATTGAAAGCCTATCAATGATTTCTCTCTTCAATCAGTCCTAAAAGCCTGCATGAGACCCAGCTCTCTGCTTTGAAAGTTCCCAGTGCAGTTCCCAAGGCACCTCTCCCAGGCAACTTCAAGAAACAGCGAAAGTCTTGAGGGAAAGACTGATCACGTGCTTTAGGAAGCTCTCTCTCCTGGCGCGTGTGCTTCCTAAGCTCTAAGAAAGGGCAGGAAATCTCATCTGCCTCTTAGGAACTCAGGCCTAGCTCCACAACCATCTGTGTAGCCTCAGAGCTCAACAAATGTCCCTCGAGGTAAAATAACAGCATTTCTGGGTCTCCTCAAGTTTCCAATTTGTCATCTAGCATTGTCCAACTGCTGAAAGCTTTTTCTGGTTTCTATTTTCCATGATAATGATCTCTGGTTGGGGACCTATCCTATCCCAAACTTAGCTAGCCCAAACCTAGAACAGTGAAGGCCTGACTTTTCACAAGGTACACTTATAATATTTCCACCTTTCTTGAATGGTAGTTGGTTTACTGTTGTTGTTTTCACAGCTCTTTGATGTTGTTATGAACATTATAAACATCTCTCTCTCTTTTTCTACTTTTGTTGTAGGAACATTGGCTTCTACATCATGGAAGCAGAGATCAAGTAAATTGATTTTAATTATATGTTACATTAAATAATTCTCCATATCTCCATTTGTATTCTCATAGCAATTCTATAAATTAGGCAACGTGTGCATCAATATTTCTATTTTGTGGATTAGGAAACTTGTGTCCAGTAAATTAAGTCTCTTGCAGAAGACCAATATGCCAAAGGGCAGAGAAGGACCTTGTGTCTTTTAATTTCCTATAGTCAGTGTTATTTTCTGCTCAGCACAGCTAGTTTTAACTAAAAAGTTCAAAAATAGTCACAAACATTTTGGCAGATACTTCCAATTTAATCATAGGCTTAACACCAGCAGGAAAATTTTATGTCTTGTTTTAAAATTTGATATCAGTTTTAAAAACCTGGAAAGCCACATACACAGTGGGGTTTACAGGACACTGAGAACTACAACCCTGACCGCCCTCCCGCCCCCCAAATATTCGTCCTGCCTTGTTGTCCTGAATCATGCCTGGATTGTCATCATTCCACCTCTGTACCTTTGGGTTAAACAGAGTCTTCCTGAGACTCCTTGTCAAAACACAGATATTCTTGGAAAACAGGAATGTTTTTAAAATGATAGTGGGAATGAATTTCCAGGAGATGGGAATAACATGCTGGAAGAAGTGAGTCAGGGTGGTGAAATGCACAAAGGCAGAAAGAACAGATAACATACAAATTTCCCCGTGTCTCTGAACAGAGGCACAAGTGCAGGGAGGCTGCAAACAGCAGGATGCTCAAAGGCTAGTGTGGTGACGGGTCAAGTTAACTGTGAAGCTGTGGACACGATAGGTGGAAGGAACCAGATACGTGGGTTGGGTTGAAAAGCCCTCTAGTTCAAGGGAGAGAACGAGCCGTCTGAGAGCCAGATGGTGTAGATGTGTCTATTCGGGTTCTCAGGAGGGTGGTTTTTAAATTGAATATGAATGTCATTAGAGGGGCAGTGTTTTTCAGTTCAACACAGTCCCCAAATATTCCTATGATCTTTGGTTCATTGATGTTTCCTCTCTGCCTCTTGATAGTGTTTGAGCTCAAAACCCTTGATGAGTTAAATCATTTTTATAAATGAGATTCTGGGCCCAGAAAGTGGCACATCTAGCTTAATGAAACATATCCTTCTTGTCATTATTCTCAGAAAGCACTTTTTCAAATTAGTTCATAACCTATTAATCATTAGTTTACCCAGTGGTTATTTCACTGCACATGTTCTTTTTTTTTTTTTTTTACACTTTTCTTTCTACTAGACTGCCTTTTCCTTCCTCCATCCATAAAAGAACAGACATTCTAGCTTCAGATGATTGATCTAAGGCTAATGGATAGAAAATATGAGGCGGCTTTCCGCCTAACTATAATGATTAACTTTCTATAAATTTCAGTTGTCCCACAAAGGAACAGTGGTTTTAAATGATGCATTCTCTGTCATTGGATGTGCTCCAGGCAAAATTAGAGATATAGAAGAAGGAATTCCTACATGCTATGGCAATTTGAGATCTCAAAATTCCCTTCCAATTTAGGAAAAAAATATAAATCCCAATCTGTATCTGTAGCATCTGCAGCAGTAGGCTCTATTCATGTCTACACCTAATTCATCTCCACTCCCAGAACTATATTCTGTTCTGGCTCTGTGTTTATCCCTGTCTGTGTGTGTCACAAAGCATATAAACTTAGTTGTGCTGTTATATATTTACCTAATATCAATGAATCCAGTGTTTATTAGGAGCAATGCAATATTTTAGGTGTCACTGAGGCTATAATAATAGGCCAGTTGCCAGGAATAAGTAAAGCTGTTCAAGGATTAAAAGAGTTTTGGAATAAACTAAAAGTGAAAGAGATTGAGGATTCTATTAGACATCTTTGATTTAATCTGTGAGTCGCTAAGACATCCTCATGGAATATTTTCTAGGGTTTACCTCTCTATCTAAAGCAGCCAGAGGTCTTGTTTTCCAGCAGTTTGTGATAATATAAGTAAAATACTGCTGGGTCTGGACGGAGGTTGTAACCATAGAATTGGATGAGAAAGAAGCTGTCTTTCAAGAGATGTTGTATCTATTTAAGAAATCTAAAGACTGGTAATTAGAGATTTCGTTTTCTCTTTCTTTCTTTTTCCGTGTGAAATAGAGAAACAAAACAATCTTTGTGCCTTTGTAAAATTCTCCACTAATGAAATGTTTGGAGATCCATAAGGAGAGACAATATGGCAAGGCTAATTGAGTTTTTAGAAAATTTCATTTATTTAAATAAACTGAGCAAACACATGGGGTGGTTTGCAAACTTCCTATAATTGAAAACAATGACTTGCTTGCCTCCAAATTTCAACAGTTTGTTTTTCTGAACTGATGTGGCAGATTGGAATGAAGAAAGAAGTAGAAGGGGATGGTATTAATCTTTTAGTTTGAAACCTTCAGTGACTCAAAGTTCTGAATTGCTTTACTAATTTCTTATAAGAGAAGTATAATATAGGCAAAGAAAAACAAAGTTTTGTATTTCATAAGAGAACTGTTTCTTTATCAAATAGCTACAAATATCAACAAATTTCTCTCTAGCACCTTCTTACATGTAGGACCTTTGGTTTGTTTAGTCGTTAGGTCATGTCAGACTCTGCGACCCAGTAGACTTAGCCTGCCAGGCTCCTCTGTCCATGAGATTTCCCAGGCAAGAATACTGGAGTGGGTTGCGATTTCCTTCTCCAATGTAGGACCTTTATAGTGATAAATGTTTCTATGAAGTAGGCTTCAGTTTATGTTGTATCTAAGAGTGTGCTAAGTCGCTTCCGACATGCCCGACTCTTTGCCCCTCTATGGATTGTAGCGCTCCAGGCTCCTCCTGGAGCCTTATGAGGCTCCTCTCTTGCCTCATAAGAAAGCCAGTCCTCTCCTAAATAGCTATAACTTTTTTTTTAAGGAAATTTCTTTCTAATATGCTGCTACATGTAAGATTTTATGTCATGATAAACTTTGAAGTAGTATGCTTGAGTTATAAATATTAAAATTCAAACTTGTCTTCCACCAGTTGAGAGTGTAGAACATCTCAGGATATGTGAAAACTGAAGTCCCTCAGATGGGTCCGATTCTTTGCAACCCGCTGGCCTGTAGTCAACCAGGCTCCTCCAGCCGTGGGATCTTCCAGACAAGAATACTGGAGTGGGTTGCCATTTCCTTCTCCAAGGAATCTTCCCAACTCAAGGACTGAACTCTGATCTCTTACATTGCAGGCAGACTCTACTGTCTGAACCACCAGAGAATTCCCAGAGAATCAGGATGTGTGATGAATTAATATTTGGTAATTCTTTATGAAGAGAGAACTGTTGCAGCTTCGCTGGTGGCTCAGCGGTAAAGAATCCGCCTGCCAAGCAGGAGACATGGTTTTGATCCCTAGTCTGGAAAGATCCCACATGCCCATGCCGCTGAGCAGCTAAGCCCGTGAGTGACAACTACTGAGCCTGTGCTTTAGAGCCCAGGAGCCACAACCACAGGAGTCCGCAGGCCAAGAGTCTGTGCCCTGCAATGAAGGAAGCCACTGCAAAGAGAGGTCCAAGCACTGCAGCTAGAGAGTGGCCCCTGCTTGTTGCAACTAGAGAAAAGCCTGTGCAGCCACAAAGAACTAGTGCAGCCCCCAAAAATAAATAAAACATTTTTTAAAAATTTAAAAAACCACAAGCAAACAAGAGGATCGTTGGTGAGGCAGAGTGTGTTGAGAGAATAGCACCCTTGGCTTTCAAGAGTTCAAAATCGAAATGCTGCCACACAGCTACTGAGTACTGGCTCGTATTGGCAATGAGAGGAGCCACTTATTCTATCCTTTCCGTTGTTCCAATTTTTCTTTTTAAAAGTTGTTTTGCTTATTCTAGATCCTTTGAATTCTATACAAAATTTTTCATCAGATTTTAGGTTTCTATAAAAAGGGCCTACCAGGAGGTTTTTTTTTAGATTATAGAACATCTGTAATTCTTTTTGGGGGTACTTCGATCTTAACAATATTGAGTCTTTTATTCCCATAAAACAATACATTTCTCCTGTTATTTTGGTTTCCTTTAATTTCTCTCAGCAGTGTTTTGTAGTTTTCAATGTGCAGGTATTTATCCCTGTGTATTTCAGGTTTTGATGCTATTATTAATGGCATTGCTTATTAAATTTCAGTTTCCAGTTGTCTCTCACTAGTATATAGAAGTGCAGTTGATTTTCTATATTGATCTTGCATCCTGCAAACTTACTAAAATCATTTATTAGCACTAGTAGCATTTTTGTAGGTTTCACTGAATTTGCTGCATAGATAATTTTGTCAGTTGTGAATATGGACAGTCTTGCTTCTTCCTTTCCAATCCAGATGCATTTTATTTCTGTGTCTTGCATTATTGTACTGAGTAGAACTGCTAGTTCAATCCTGAACAGAAATAGTGAAAATAGACAACCTTGGTTTAGCTTCCTTTGTGTTTTTTGAGTTTGTTATTTGTTGAGCTCCTTGCATCTGTGGTTTTATAGTTTTAATCAAATTTGGAAATATTTGGTCATTGTTTCTTCACATATTTTTGATTTCCTCCTTTCCTCTTTCTCAAGGACTCCAGTGAAACATGCATGAGGTTTTTTGATTTTGTGCCATAGGTTACTGGTGTTTTTTTTACTTAATTATCTTATTGGGATTACTTAATTATCTTCTTGGGATTGATTTTCAGTAATTTTTTCTGCATTTTCTTCACTAATTTTTTCTTCTGCAATGGATAGTCTGTTGTTAATTTCATTCTGCGTATATAAAAAAATGTCTCCTATTAAGGCAGCATCCTTTTGCGTAGTTCACTCAATGCCTTGGGGTTATGATGTTTTCCAGTATGGCTGATGGGAACAGGAACTATTTCTGTCTCTGTGTGGTGGCCTGGCACTGCTCATTCTAAACCTTTTAAAGATTTTTACCCTCTTCTTGGGTGGTTTGATACTGATCAGTACTCTGCTTAATGCTCAGGGAGGCTCCATGCCCACCTCCGTGGTCCCCTCTGTGCCGTACCTGGGCATCAGTGCCGAGGATACACCTTATAGAATGATGCATACTTCATAAACATGGAGTTGGCAAACTTTTCCTGTTCAGGACCAGATGGTACATATTTTAGGTTTGGCAGCCCATATGGTTTCTGCTGCAACTATTCAACTCTGCATTACAGCCGGAGAGCATTTACAGTATGTAAACCAATGGGCAAGACTGTGTTCCGATAAAACTTTATATACAAAAGCATGTGGCAGGCCAGAGTTGGCTTAGGGCCTTCTGTTAATTAACTCCTGTGACTGTCTTTTGGATTTTGTTTTGTTTTGACTTCCTCATGCCTGTCTCCTGGGTGGGACTTAAGACAGCAAGCCTTTTTTCAGATTCAAAGCTGAAAGAAAAATATACTGCTATTGAAACTCCTCAGATTGGTGTACACTGACACTTGGATTCATTATTTTTGCTTCTGTGCCTGAAATGCTAAGTAGTGAATCGTTTAATGCTGACATTTAAGCTAATTGCTCTTTAATGTACGTTTGACATATGAAGCAACATATTGCAATCTAAAAATAATTAGGATAAATCATTTGCATAGATTGCTGTGGAAAAGCCAAACCATCTTTCATCTCCCTCCTTCTTGGGCAGGAGGGATGCGCTGCAGTTAGATACAGAATTTCTATCTGTCTCTATTGATGTACCTCTGTGTCTCTCAAGAAGTGACCGGGAGCCGTGGATGGAGCTGAAGTGCTAGCTCCCAGGATGTCCTGCCATCAGTCAGCCCGCCCAGATGCAGGCATTCCCTGGTCTGCACTGCTGAATTGTCCTGGAGAATTTTGGTAGGCAGGCAGTGTGTTGTGAAGGATTAGATTCTGTCTCCCAACTATGTAAACCTCCAGAGGACTCCCCTCACCACTTCAGGTTTTAAAAGGTCGGCTCCAACCAGCAGGTCCAACAAATGGGCACGTTTGTGAGTTGCATTATCTTGGGAATGATGCTGTACCAATAGGTCTTGGTCGAATACCCAGTACAGACAAATTGAGTTTTTTCTTGGTGGAGGTGAAGGAAAATCCTCACAGTTTTCTCTGAGGGGTTACACGCCCATATAATATTGGCAAGGGTACAATATGTCTTTGAATAGAATGGGTCATTTCATCTTTAAAGTTAGCTCATTATACTTCCAAAAGGCTATTGTATGTTCTTTCAAGGAAGACTTTTTCTACATTTGTGCAAAGCAAGCAACAATTTCCAGCTTTATCCTGTGATTACATATTATGAAATCAAAAGGCTATCAGTTATTTCTATACAAAGGCAATTTGTTAGTTCTTTGTAAATACAGATTTTGGGGGGCCTGCTTTGATAAACTGCATGTGCTATTTTTCTATACTGCAATTTAAATCTATTTTAAAAACAGATTTATCATGTTTAATTAAGTAAATAGTTCATGCATATTATGTATAATGTGTCTTTGCTACAGTGGTGGCTCAGCTGGTAAAGAGTCTGCCTGCAGTGCAGGAGACCTCGGTTCGATTCCTGGGTTGGGAAGATTCCCCGGAGAAGGGAATGGCCACCCACTCCAGTACTCTGGCTTGGAGACGTCCATGGACTGTATAGTCCATTGGGTTGCTAAGAGTCAGACATGACTGAGCAGCTTTCACTCAAGCTCTATAATAGCTAGAGCTATATGTGTCTTTTCACCACTGTATCCTTCATGGCTCGAGATACAAAACACATATCATGAAATATTTGTGCAGTAAATGAATGAATGAATATAAATGACCCCAGTGAGCGAAGTGACTGAATAACTGGTGCAGTGAGGAAATAATAACTTCATTTTTACAGTGCTTAAAAGTGGCAGGTCCCGTCTGTTGATAGAGCATGCAGTGTAATCTTTCAAGAAGGTCTGTGGTGGTAAGACAATTTATAGAGAACGTCAGAGAAACTTCTATGAATAACTTAGAGAAAATTACTTATAATAAAAAGAAGAGTGAGCTATATGAGTGAATCAAATGGAAGAACCACCTTGATTTAATGTTAGATGGTTGTTCCTGCTCTCTTTTCGGAAAACATCAAGACTCCTGGCTGAAAATACTAATTTGCATTTTGTTTAGAAAATGTTTCATATGGTTTAAAAAATGAGTCCTCACATAGAGAATTATTAGAACATACAGAGCCAGTATTGTGACTATGCCACACAATAACTTCATAACCGATTTACAGGCTAATTAGTGCAATCAAGTTTTAGGTGAGGCATTTAGCAAACTTGATTCTCATGAAGTGGGAGCAGTAATTCAGATGAAACTGTATCAGTCCTCGATTTCCAAATGTCTGGGATTTTTCAACCCTTTTTTGTTACCGTTGCTAGTCTCTATTTGTACTGAGTTATAGTTAGAATGCCTAGTTTGTATTGTCTCTTTGCAATTTGTTTAATGCATCAATTTTGTCTCCTGTCACAGTGGCTTGTTACCCTGTTCACCCCATCATTGATGCCTTCCTGGGTACTCATTTTCAGCAGAGGTCTCCGACTCTGTGTAGAAGTCAAACCAAAGTTGAAGGTCATCTGAAACTTGTAGATGCACCCAGGTCAATGGTTGGCTCAATTGATTATTTACTTCTTAGGGCTGTCGTTTTAACTTCATTTCTAGTCCCCCAGAAATTTCTTCATGTATTTTCCCCAAGCCCAACCATTTATTTGTTAGGGTATCGTCTAGCGCCCCTGTGTATTTTCTAATGGCATGCTTAGAACTCTTGCTAAAATATGTTGAGATAAAGTCTTTTCATTTTCCCTTATATCTTTAGGGTAATGAGGAAAAAGTGAGAAAGTGGGCCAAAACCACTCAGTTTTGATCATTATTATTGTATCTGTTTAATTGATGCAAGATTTAATGGTGATAGAAGTTGATAATGAAGGAAGCTGGGGGTAGGAACTGAGTGCAGAGAATGCAGTAAAATTTTAAACTGATAAAAAAAACCTCTTGGTTTGCATTCTAGTGGTCAGCCATGTCCTTTGCAAAATGAGAGTGAGGATAGCCTAGCTAGTCGCTAACTTTGTTATCAATGTTTAACATCAGGAAAGTGAGATTTTAGAATTCCACTGAGTAAAAGTAATCTTAGAATTCCACTGAGTTCTATCTCTTTTTTCATTGTTAGAGCTAATTATTTAACTGTTTACTTTAAAAGAGTTATAAATGCCCCTTTTTATGTGAGATAATAATAATGCTACTATATGCAGCGTTTTACCTAGAGCTGTTACCTTGCAGGGCTTCCCTGGTTGCTCAGATGGAAAAGAATCTGCCTGCAATGCAAGAGACCAGGGTGCCATCCCTGGGTCGGGAAGATCCTCTGGAGGAGGACATGGCAACCCACTCCAGTATCTTGCCTAGAGAATTCCGTGGACAGAGGATCTTGGTGGGCTACAGTCCCTGGGGTCACGAAGAGTCAGACATGACTGAAGCAACTTACACAGACATGTTACCTCACAGCATCTATGTAAAGATAATTGTTCTTGTCTTCCAGAAATGGTGGTAGTGTAACTTGAGCTGAAATCGAACCATTGTCACTGTAACCCAGGCTATATTGGCTAAATATGTGCCTTAACATATTTACGCTCCTCATTTACAAATTTTTACTTCCTTTTTCCAGTTTGTGTATGTACTTGTTTTCCCAGCTGATACATGAATAAACAAGGACTTTAGTAATATTGTTATAGAGCAATGGACTACCTTAGGAATTTAAGTAAAAATAACTTTTTTTCCCTACTGTTTACTAGTAAAGGTGTAAATGGTAGATATTGGAAGATCCACATAACAGGAATTGATAAACCCAATTTTTAGGAACTCAGCAACTGTCTCTCCTAAACATTATATATATTTCACTCATAGATAAAATGGCTTAAATCTCATTTTTGTTTAGTTGTTATTCCTATGAAACAGTAAGTCGTGAAATTTCTGTTTGCAAATGAAACCTACGATCTTGTATGATATTTTACTTCCTTTTTCCTTATTGCTTATGCTAGTGAGTGTGTAAAGCTTCTTAACTTATGACCACATAATCAAGTTCATCTTAAGGCTGAGGCATAACAAGTGGCCAGCAATACAATTTTCAAGTGCTTTTCAGAAATGCTCTGTTTTCAATGTTGTAGTGTTAGAAACAAGTCACATAGGCTAAGAGTCCAGGCATCGGGATATGTGAGGAAAAGCTTTGGACGAGAGTCCTGCTTATTACTTATTTGTTTGAACCAAGTAAAATTGTAATTTTTGGTCAAAAGTGGCTAAATATTGTCAATTGCTTACTGTTGTACCTAATCCCGTATAGGTGACAGTGGGCAAGCTTCTTATCCTCACGAAGTACAGTTTTATCAGCCAAAAAATGAAGATAGTGCCCTACTCAGGATGGCAGTCAGGCGTAAACCAGATATTATATTTTATTGTCTTTTAAACCATAAAGCATTATAAATGTATGTTGTAAATATTATGGATTTTAACTTACATTTTCACTTTAATCCCTATGACTTTAGTTTTTTCTGGAAATTAGGTTTGTTTGGGTGGGGAGATAAAGAAATGGGAGAATACTAGGAGAGTTTAGGTCATGATCACACCCACACACACACACCACACTCACACATATACACACACACACCACAAACACACTCATACACACACTATACACACACACCACTCATACATATACACACACACAGCACATGAACACACTCATACACACCATACACTCACCAGGGAAATGAAAACATTACTTCTTAGGAAAGAAAAATTAGTAGTATTGTGGGATTTTAAAATGTTGAAGTGATGGGGCTGTTCATTTAGACACTTTTCTCTATTCATTGTTATCATCATATCCTCATCACCCTTTACAGATAGAAATGATGAAAAAAGCTCCCTTTTTAAAAATTTTTTTTTTTTTTTACGTGAACCATTATTTGAAAGTCTTTATTGAATTTGTTACAGCATTACAGCACTGCTTTTTTTGGCCCTAAGACACATGGATCTTAACTCCTCAGAGATCAAAACTGCATCCCCTACACTGGAAGGCAAAGTCTTAACCCCTGGTCTGCCAGAGGAATCCCTGGACTCTCTTTTTAATGGTATAAATTCTTGACCTGGTGGAATGAAGTTTCTAGGATGTGCACAAAGGAATGACAGCATCTTCTAGAACTCACTGAAGAAGGGAGTTGCCTCAGAGGCCTTGCTTTAAATTTACTAGGATGAAGCAATTCGTAATGTTTGGCAAGCGTGTGCAACTCTGTGTGTTTCACACACATTAGCAAGTTTGAAACAATACTTCTGTGTTCAACCAAAAGATGTATGTCAGGGAAATCAGGCAAGCATCTGCCTCTAGCAAGGCTGGGGGGAAAAGACACATGAGCACAGAAGCTGATGGGTTTATGAAGTCTGGACTGGTGGGCGTCTTTGCAGGAGCAGAGAAGAGCCAGTGAGTAGAATGGCAGCAGGCCCTGAAGAAGGGTGCTGGCCGTCTTGATGGGAGCCAGCTGGTGAGCCCGTGGGGAAGGAGCCAAAGGCGCCAACTCAGGGTGCATTGAGTGTGATGTTACAGCTGGCTTGGGCATCACAAATTTGCAATTCCACGCCTTTTATGAATAATGGCCCAGTGGTTAGTACCTAGCCAGAGACATTCAAAATACAAATGTTTTGCCGCTCATGACATTTCATAAGAAGACCACAGAAAGCACAGTTTGTATGAATCTTCCAGTCGATGCATTGCCTACAAATGTACTTCATGTGGTTTCTGGGTAAAAATTCAAATGGCTTTTGGAACAGAGATCTGAGACTCTTGAATATTTTAGATTGACACCGCTAATATTTTCATGCCAAACAAAGACTGCCATGAAAGCACAAAATACCCTGGGTTTAGAAATGATATTTGATTATTTCAACTTGTTAGCAAACGTCATTACATACATCTATTTGTGTATGTGTCTATATATCCATAACTAAATGATAGGGTGTAGAGAATTTTAATTAGTCCTTTTGGTATTACTGGTAACATGTCTATTGCCCTTCAAACAAAGATCTTGTTAAAAGTAAAATAAAAGACAAATAAAAGAGGGATAATCCATGTGAAATGAGTTCTATAGCTTGTTTATCCTTAACGTAAATGTAGCATTTAGGTGAGAAATAGCATTTGGAGTCAGAAAAAACTGGGTTTTCATTCTAGCACTGCCATTTTATAATAATAATGAAAATAACATTGAGTTAATGCTTACTGAATACTTACTGTATGCAAGATGCTATGGATAGAGCATTATCCATTATCATTATCTATTATCTGTAGAACATTATCTATAATCATTATAGCAATCCTATGATGAGATGATTAGAAAATGTAGCTCTTCTCACAGCTACAGCTTTCAGCTTCTCAAAGATTCCCCACTTCGGGTATCTGAGCTGATCATTCTCTCAATCTACAAGTCTACATCTCTTCTTGGCTGACAGGTGCCCTCACTGCTCCATCAAACACAAACTGTCAAATATAGGATTTATTAAACTCTCCCCATTTATGTGCTAAGTCAGTACAGTCATGCCTGACTCTTTGCGACAGGATGGACTGTAAGCCTGCCAGTCTCCTCTGTCTGTGGGATTCTTCAGGCAAGAACACTTGAGTGGGTTGCCATTTCCTTCTCCAGGGGATCTTCCCAAACCAGGGATCAAGGCTGTGTCTCTTAGCAATGGCAGGCAGGTTCTTTACCACTACGTGCCACCTGGGAAGTGCAAACCCTCCTTATCCTCACCAAATTAATTCTCCTGAGCCTCTGACTTCTTTATTTCTCTGAAATGTGTTTATTTATTTATTTATTTTTATCAAATGCTGCCTACTCTCTAAATAAGGTTTCTTCCTTTCCCTTTCCCTACATTTTCATTGTCATTGAGTTTATCATCTCTCTTTTTGTTTTGTTCTCTCTTTCCAATTCTGCTCTCAGGCTCACCAACTCCTGGGCTGACTAGACTCTCTTTAAATTCTTGGCCATGAGCATCAGCTGAATCCTTCTTTTTGCCTGGAAATGACATACAAAGTGCAGTCATTTCCCCACTGTTATTTCATGCCTCCTTTCTTCTCAAACCTCCAGCCCCTCCAACCCAAAGCTCTACCCTTACCTCCTGTCCTTGTTTCCCAGCTGTTGGGAAAACAGGGGCCATCACAGGAAACTTCAGAACTTCCAGCTTCTGTGGTTCCACCTGCCATCTCTAAGCACACTTGAATCCTACGCTGCTCCTTGCCAAACCTGCTAGAGCAGTCCTTGTGACAGGCACTGTAGGCCCCCCCTGAGATATCTGTTCCCCAGAACCTGTGACTATGTTATGTTATGTGGCAAAAAGTGATTTTGCAGATGGAATTCAGGCTACAGACCTTCAAACAGGAGGATTATGCGGAACCACCCAGCTGGGCTCTTGCTGATCACATGAGAATTTCCTCTACCTGAAACTGAGAAAGATGGGGCAGAAGAAGCTGGTGAAATCTCATGTCCGAGAAGGCTTCCATATTTTCCTGCTAGTTGGCATGGAGGGAGTGTGGTGATAAGGAACACATGCGACCTTGAGCTGAGGGTCTCCTGGCTCAGTATCTTGGTGCTGACCATGGACTAGCTGTCCTCTGTTACAGAACCGCTTCAGGGTGGCCTCAAAGGGCAGTAAGGGAGGGAACTCCTCCAGTGGACAGAAATGCAGGCGGTGCCCTAGGTTAGTCACCTTTTATGGAAATATAGGATGTATATGTACTCTTGGGTTGTGGTGAATAGCTTTGCTAGTCAGTCAGGGGTCTGAAAGTAGAAAAAGTGAAACATTGGAGATGAGGACATCTGGGGGAAAAGCACATTGTTGGATAATCGGGGGTAGGCATAAAATGTGTGGATCTTTGTATGTTAAGGTAATGCCCTCAGAGAGCATCAACAGTAAGAGTCTAGAATAACCAGTTGGATATGAAGACTCAGCCACTGTAGATTAAGTGGCCTCTGTCCTTGGCTACAAAGTTCTCATTCAAGAGGCCTATGGATAGCAGGACCCTTGTGGCTGGTATGGGGACTCTTCGTGGGCCCAAGCTGAACTAGTTACTCAGTGCCCAGCCCCTCACGGTCCATCCTGTCGACAGCAGAGACTGAGGCTGGAACTGCTGTGAAGACACCAGCCGGCCACTTGGTTGTACTTTGATGACTTTGAACCGTCCGCTTTGGCAGGGACAATATTTCTCCTTTACTAGAACTGATGTCAGCGCTGGACTTGGGTTTGCCTTCCTCCCCTGCAGTGCCTTTTCCAGATCCACCGTCTGAGCGCCTTCAGATTGCTTAACTTGCCAGCACTGGTTTTTCACAACAGTGCTTCAGATCAAAGAACCCCCTTTTGTTTTCGGCGAGGAAATGCAACACTGGGTAAATGAACTTGGGACCCCCCTGGATCATGTACAAGCATGATCTGGGAGCAGTCAGCCTAATACAGGGAAAAAATGACTCACCAAAAAATTATCTAAGACACCAATTTGAGAACACATTGTACAGGATTGGGGTGCTGTCCTTGGGTTGAGGTATGTGTTTCTTCATCTCCAACAGAATACACAGGTTCAGGAATCCTTCCCAGTGACCCATGTGCAGAATTACTGTCTCCTGTCCTTGCCAGTTTGTGGCTGTATTGGATCAGAGGTCTTGGTTCCCAGGAGCGCTTATCCCGGATGGTATAGCAAGCACAGCCCAGAATCTGAAACTGTGGCCACTCTGCCTGGTCACTTTGGATATTTCATAAGACAAAGAAAGCAATTACATATTCATTACCATGAGGAGTTACAGTTGCTGCTCCTCCGTAGAGGCAGGAAGAAGTGTGCCTGGAGCCCAGGAAACTCAGTGAGATGTCTGGAGGCCTGCATGACGAGCAATAATTATAAATACCCCACGAGGGTGAGGCAACTAGGTACTAGCTTCTTTTAGGGATGAAGGGCTGATCGAGACCAACCAAAGGCGTAGCCAAGAGTGATGGCAACTTGGGATGAGTGCTGGAGGAGGGGTCAGGTGGGGAGTAGTGGCTACTGAAACTTGCTCCCCTCTCCCCCTGTGTCTTTACTGTGCTAGGTCTGTGGGAGGGATTGTGGTCGGGTCATACCTCAAAGGTTCTTTGACAGGCCCATTCCAATGGAAAGTCTGAGTGGATCTGAGTGACGCAGGGGCTGGGCTGTATTGACCCTTCTTGTGCCCCATTTCCTGTCCTCTTGGCCCACAGGTCACTCGACACATTAGCACAGCAACTGGCTTCACGCAGGGAATCTAACAGCTCCTGCTCTCAGCTCCACTGAAGTAGTTTGTGATGAAAACTGACCAGGTACGTGTGTTTGTGATAGGAGAGCCCGAAAATGGCTGTGAAGATTAAGCAAAGAGAGGAATACTACCCTCCTCAAGCATCATGTTTCCTGACTTACATGAAAAACTCAAAATGTAAACCAGGTTCTGGAGGTGGGGGTCCGATTGCTCACCACTCAAAAGCCAGTAAAGAGGCCAGGCTGTGGAAAACAAAGTCTGCTTTATTTCAGATGCTGGGACTGGTGCTGGAGGGTAGTGGGGAGGGTGGGTGTCTGTCCAAAGACTGACTCCCCCTACTGACAATCACGGGGCAAGAGCTTTTATAGGCTGAGGGGGCCACATGCAGAAACAGCACAGTCATCTTTAACAGTCATTCAGATTGGTCATCAGTGGTCTGCCCAGCATCATCTTGGTTGTTTTGGGTTCAGTTAATCTTCTGTATGGATGTGATAGTCAGACTATAAAGAAAGCTGAGTGCCAAAGAATTGATACTTTTGAAATGTGGTGTTGGAGAAGACTCTTGAGAGTCCCTTGGACTGCAAGGAGATCCAACCAGTCCATCCTAAAGGAGATCAGTGCTGAATCTTCATTGGAAGGACTGATGCTGAAGCTGAAGCTCCAATACTTTGGCCACCTGATGTGAAGAACTGATTCATTTCAAAAGACTCTGATGCTGGGAAAGATTGAAGACTGGAGGAGAAGGGGATGACAGAGGATGAGATGGTTGGGTAGCATCACCGACTCAACGGACATAAGTTTGAATAAGCTCCGGGAGTTGCTGATGGACAGGGAGGCCTGGCGTGCTGCAGTCCATGGGGTCGCAAAGAGTCGGACATGATGAGCAACTGAACTGAATCTTCAGTTCCACAGTCAGTTTGTTTCCATTTTTTTGAAGCCAGTTCTTGGAGTTGTGGCAGCTGAAGTCATGGCTACAGTCTTGCCATCATGTAGTTCATTTCTTCCACCTGGTGGGGGTTTCAGGATCTTTAAGACAGCTCACAGGAGATGGCTCAGAATATTATCTATGGCCCTTGAGAAGGAACTAAAGGTCCTTAACTATACTTAATGACTATATGATTATTATTTGGTCTCCTTGGGGCTGTTTTCCTTTGTTTTTGCATGTTCTCATTTCTCTGAGTACACTTATCCTTTGACTGAAGTTTTCCACAGACAAAGGGCAGGCAGAGGACACGGAGGGGCAAGGACCACAGCGTCCTGCTCCATTTCACTATGAACAGTCTTTACCTTGAAATGTATTAAAGAAAAAAGAAAAAAAAATGTTTGTTCAGTTAGCAGGAAAAAATAGCCTGAAGCAGTTTTCTAAAGCTGTAATGCTCTTAGTGATTATTTTGTTTTTCTTGTTAAGGGTTCATTGTGACACAGCATACAAAGGTCCTTCTGCTCGTGTGTCATTGGAGCCAACAGAACAAGATGGAGTCTGGTTCAGAAGCAAAGTTCTATTCTCTCTCTGATCAGAGAATGGAGAGGTGGGAGCTCGCTCTACAGCAGCAGTCCCCAGCCTTAACGGCACAGGGACCCATTTCATGGAAGACAGTTTTCCCAAGAACCAGGAGTAGGGAGGATGGTTCAGGGATGATTCAAGCACATTACATTTATGGTGCAATTTGCTTCTAATCCAGTGCTGCTGCTGATCTGACAGGAGGCATTGACCTGTGGCCCAGAGACTGGGGACACCTGCTCTAGAGCATATGTGGACAGGTGAATTCTTTATCCAATTGGCTGCAGTCAGCCTGGAGGAGAGGGTGAAGGGGCGGACTACCCTGCCCCCCCCAGTGCAGTTGCACTTCTTATGCTCCAGATTGCAGTGGGAGGCACAACTCTGCACATGGTGGGGTGTCTGCTGGGCATGTGGACACCAAATCCATCTTGACTCCAGGGGCCACTTGCCAATGCCATCTTGAATGGAGGATCCATTCTCAGAGCAAGTACACGCCCACCCTCTGAGATACTGGCGCCACTGTTTCACACCAGGAATGCTCATCTGAAGGCTGGGTGTGAGACCTCTGCACACATCCGCCTGTGAGTAACTGACACTAAACACAGAGGACCAAAAAAGTTTAGACTTTATTACCCAGGTTCTATTTTTATTTCCCAGAAATTGTTAATGAGTTTGCCACTGACACTTATATATTTAGAATAACTGTTTTTGCCTTTTTGTTATTAATTGACCATCTTTGCTTCTTCAAGCATAAAGCTCTTAGTGTTTTATTTTGCCTTTTTCTAAAGACTCAGTAACTCATTTATTTTAGGATAGGTTATTCTCGAAAGAGATGGTCGCTCCAGTGTGCTCTTGGGAACATCTTGCCCCTTAGTATCTAGATAAAGTTTATTTACTGGGTTCTGTGTTCCCAGAGGAAAGAGCAAAAGCAAGGCTATTGCTCAGATTTTGTAGATTTCCTTTGGATTTCCATTTTCATACCAACTCTGATTACGTGCATCTCTGACTTTTACTGAAGTTTGGGAATCCTGCAGTAAAAATTCTGTGGTACGCATTCACGTGGAAGGTGTTTGTTGGTCTTAAATGCCAAGTTGATGTTATCTGGTCTGTGTCTGTATCATGTGTGACCTTCCTCCCTCCTTCTTACATCTCTGACTTCTAATTATTTTAGTGCAGAGCAGTTGGGTTATCTAATAAGTAAAGCATTGATAGAGAATTGGCTGTTTCCCCCAACTTACAAACAGTGATTATAAATTAATTAATAATTAATTATAAATTAATATAGAGAAATGCAAAAAAAGGTTGGAGATTTTGAGAGGGAGAGATTTTTGATGTTTGGTAAAGTTGAAGATTGTGAAAGATACCCAGAATTACTATATGTGTGGGGTTGAAGGCTATTTATGAGAATCAGAAAAATACTGATTATAAATTTATTTTTGACCACTTAAACTCCAAATATTCAATGTAATTAACTAAAAAATTATTCCATTGACTCAGTCAATTCAATCCAGTTTTCTTAACCTCGTGCACAGAAAATCCTATTCCCCAACCCAGTACTTCATTTCAAACATTATGTTGCAAAGAGGACACCTGAATTAATAATATGGAAATTCTTATCAAGTAAGCTAGTCAATTTAGGTTAAAAGAAGCTTTTTCTTTAATAATCCAGAGAATGACCTTTTCTATTTTCTTGCATGGGTACACAAGTCTGAAGAATTTTGACCTTTAGATAGATTTTATAAAGTTACTCTGTAAGTAAACTTATATATTGTGTTGTCAAGTGACAAAGTGCCTGTTGTCTGTGGAAGGAGCTCAGAGCCAGAAATTGCTTCAAATTTCAGCTCAGCCACTTATTAAATATGAGCTGTGGGGCAAGTTGTTTAACATGTAAACCTTTCACTCTTCTGTAACATGAGGATAATAAAAACAGCTACCTTATAGAACTGTGAAAATAAACAAGTAAAAAGCCCTCAGCAGAGTGGTTGGGAATTGGTTAAGTACTTATTTTAACTTTTCTTCATTGTTGGTGTTCCCTATAAAGGTATTCCATAGTTAAAATGCAATAAAAATAATAATAACAACATGAATGTCCCCAGAAATATAACATTATAAACTATGTAAATATTACTCTTTGAAATTTTGTCTGAGAGTAAAATTCAAATATTTAGACACTTACTCTACTTAAAAAAGTTATAACACTTAGAGTGTTATTATAATCATTTCTCCACTTATTTTTGTTTTATTGAAAATGACTAGCTAGCTTATATGCATGTTTTTGGATAGTTTAATAAATAAAGAAAAACAAACGTACTTAAGAAACAGAATGGTGCATCTTTAAAAGCAATGCTACAAAAATATTTAAAAGAAAAAATTTTTTAAAGTACACTAAATGTCACTACAAACAAAGCTAGTGGAGGTGATGGGATTCCAGTTGAGCTATTTCAAATCCTGAAAGATGATGCTGTGAAAATGCGGCACTCGATATGCCAGCAAATTTGGAAAACTCAGCAAGGGCCACAGGACTAGAAAAGGTCAGTTTACATTCCAATCCCAAAGAAAGGCAATGCCAAAGAATGCTCAAACTACCGCACAATTGCGCTCATCTCATACGCTAGTAAAGTAATGCTCAAAATTCTCCAAACCAGGTTGCAGCAATACGTGAACCATGAACTTCCAGATGTTCAAGCTGGTTTTAGAAAAGGCAGAGGAACTGGAGATCAAATTGCCAACATCCACTGGATCATAGAAAAAGCAAGAGAGTTCCAGAAACACATCTATTTCTTCTTTATTGGCTATGCCAAAGCCTTTGACTGTGTGGATCACAATAAACCGTGGAAAATTCTGAAGGAGATGGGAATAGCAGACCACTTTACCTGTCTTTTGAGAAACCTGTATGCAGGTCAGGAAGCAACAGTTAGAACTGGACATGGAACAACAGACTGGTTCCAAATAGGAAAAGGAGTACGTTAAGGCTGTATATTGTCACCCTGCTTATTTAACTTGTATGCAGGGTACACCATGAGAAATGCTGGGCTGTAGGAAGCACAAGCTGGAGTCAAGATTGCTGGGAGAAATATCAATAACCTCAGATATGCAGATGACACCACCCTTATGGCAGAAAGTGAAGAGGAACTAAAAAGCCTCTTGATGAAAGTGAAAGAGGAGAGTGAAAAAGTTGGCTTAAAGCTCAACATTCAGAAAACTAAGGTCATGGCATCTGGTCCCATCACTTCATGGCAAATAGATAGGGAAACAGTGGAAACAGTGTCAGACTTTATTTTTGGGGGCTTCAAAATCACTGCAGATGGTGACTGCAGCCATGAAATTAAAAGACGCTTACTCCATGGACGGAAAGTTATGACCAACCTAGATAGCGTATTTAAAAGCAGAGACATTACCAACAAAGTTCCATCTAGTCAAGACTATGGTTTTTCCAATGGTCATGTATGGTTGTGAGAGTTGGATGGTGAAGAAAGCTGAGCACTGAAGAATTGATGCTTTTGAACTGTGGTGTTGGAGAAGACTCTGGAGAGTCCTTTGGACTGCAAGAAGATCCAATCAGTCCATCCTAAAGGAGATCAGTCCTGGGTGTTCATTGGAAGGATTGAGGTGGCTGGATGGCATCACCTACTCAATGGACATGGTTTGGGTAGACTCCAGGATTTGGTGATGGACAGGAAGGCCTGGTGTGTTGCAATTCATGGAGTCGCAAAGAGTTGGACACAACTGAGCAACTGAACTGAACTGAAATGTCCTTCGTTTCTTATGAGATATTAAAATTTAATTTTAGAAAATACAATTAATTTAGCATTATCCATATAAAATGAAGCATATCTTTTGTTCCAATTTTTATTCATATTTTTAAGATATATAAAAAGTTGCTTTTAATTCATAGTGGCGCAATATTTGAAGAAATGTTTGTCAATTGAATTGACAACTGAAGACAAGTTTAGAGATTTTACAAGTAAAAATTTAGTGAATTGAATAATCCAGTTTTAAAATGAACAAACAGATTCAGTTTGAGGATAAAAGGAACAAAATGTTTAAGAAAGTATTACCATCAAAATCTTAGTTAATACATGAATATAGTATGTATTTTATTGTATAGTTCCAAACACTAATTACATTAAATTATAATAATCCTTTATCTGCCTTGAATTTTGTAGACAATTTTTAAAATACTGAATTATTTACACTATATTCCTTAAAGCAGAAATTCATCAATGAGCAAACTCTGGGAAAGAAATTTCATTTTGGAGCTGATTGTTCATATAAATAATAGTTTACAAATGTATCAGTTTTAGGATATTTGCTCTTGCAATCTATTAAAAATGTATGTTAGATAATTACAAGCAGAAGCCATACGTATATATCATAAGATTTTCAAACAATCACTAAGAGTCTACAACTCATTTTCAATGACACTATTGTTTTTTTGAATCATTTATTTATTTAGACTGTGCTGGGTCTCCACTGCAGCATGGGCTTTTCTCTTGTTGTGGACTGGGGTCTACTCTCTAGTTGTGGTGCTTGGGCTTCTCACTGCGGTGGCTTCTTTTATTGTGGAGGAAGAGCTTTAGGGCATGTAGGCTTCAGTCGTTGCTGCACATGGACTAAGTAGTATTTGTGGCTCCTGGGCTCTAGGGCACAGGCTCAGTAGTTACGGTACACGGGCTAGTTGCTCTGAGGCATATGGGATCTTTGTGGACAAGGGAAGGAACCCATGTCTCCTGCACTGGCAGGTGGATTCTTCACCTCTGAGCTACCACAGAAGCCCCTCAATGATACTATTAAACTATCATGTCCTCGAAGTAAAAATATTAGCATCTCCATCTCCTCTTTTTCCCTTTTTTCTTTGCTATCTTCTTTTTTCTATTTCATATGCCATAAAAACATTCAAGTGTTTACCTCTAAACTAAATGCTCTTGGAGAAAGTGAACTTTTGGCATCCATTCTGTTCAATCCATATTCTTTGTGTAAATGATTTGGAAGGACCTGATGTACAACAGGTTAATAAACACTGGTTTATCCCACCAGTGGGAAAGAATCAAAACTGTTCTCAAATAAGCTAATATTATTGTAATTATTAGTAGAATTTTTTTAGTTGAATTCACTCAATTCCTTACTACTATGAAATGCTGAAGAAGAATAATGTACTGGGAAAACGTGAGTCTGGATGAAAATTAGAAGAGAGGATTGAGAAGGTCGAGACATTGACAAATCCTAGTTTCTCATCTTGACTGTGATGTTGTCTAGCTGGGTGGCCTGGAGCAGGTCACCTACCTTCTCTTAGCTCTAGTTTTATAATATCACCTGTTAAGTTTGGAGGTTGGAATTCTTGATCTCAAAGAAAGCTGAACACCAAAGAATTGATGCTTTTGAACTGTGGTGTTGGAGAAGACTCTTGAGAGTCCCTTGGACTGCAAGAAGATCCAACCAGTCCATCCTAAGGGAGATCAGTCCTGGGTCTTCATTGGAAGGACTGATGTTGAAGCTGAAACTCCAATACTCTGGCCACGTTATGCGAAGAGCTGACTCATTGGAAAAGACCCTGATTCTGGGAAAGATTGGGGGCAGAAGGAGAAGGGGAAGACAGAGGATGAGGTGGCTAGATGGCATCACCGACTTGATGGACATGAGTTTGAGTAAACTCTGGGAGTTGGTGATGGGCAGTGAGGACTAGAGTGCTTCAGTCCATGCGGTCACAAAGAGTTGGACACAACTGAGCCACTGAACTGAACTGAACTGGAGAATGTTTCTAGGTAAAGATGTCGAACTATTGAAAGGAGGATATTTTACTTTGATACGTGAGACCTAATGTAGCTCATTGTACTGTCTCTTTTCTCTCATTAAAGCCCTGTGAGAGCTACTAATGAGGGATCCAAGTGCCTCATTGTGTTCTACCTCCAAACTCTTCTTTGAGCCTCTTATCTTCACATGTTAATGAACAGGTACAAAGCTAAAGAAGAGAAGCAGGGAAGCATAAAATGAGAAAATGGTAGAACAAGGAGTATGGTTAATCCATAAACTGAATAACCTGCTATTGGACAGTCAGGAATAGACCATTCACTGTAGCTAATTGCATTCTAATTGGCTGTAGTTAGAAGAAGCTTTTTATTTTTAAACTTTATACAAATTGGTTTTGTAAGGATTGCATATCAGGACAAGGGAGATGGATTATCATGTGCCATATGTATTTTTTGTACTAAGATCCATAGTATGTAAGGATTATTTGGGGGTTATTTTTCCTTCTTTTTATTTATATTACACTTAATCAATTCAGATTATGTTTCCTCTGAAGAATCATGTGACCTTGTATATATTTGAGAAATGCCTTTTTAGTATGTTCAGTTCAGTTCAGTCACTGAGTCATGTCTGACTCTTTGCAGCCCCATGGACTGCAGCATGCCAGGCTTCCCTGTCCTTCACCAGCTCCTGGAGCTTGCTCAGACTCATGTCTATCGAGTTGGCGATGCCATACAACCATCTCATTCTCTGTTGTCCTCTTCTCCTCCTGCCTTCAGTCTTTCCCATAATGAGGGTCTTTTCCTATGAGTCAGTTCCTCACATCAAGTGGCCAAAGTATTGGAACTTCAGCTTCAGCATCAGTCCTTCCAATGAATATTCAGGGCTGATTTCTTTTAGGATGGACTGGTTTGATCTCCTTGCAGTCCACAGGACTCTCAAGAGTCTTCTCTAACACCATAGTTTGAAGCATCAATTCACTGGAGCTCAGCCTTCTTTATGGTCCAACTCTCACATCCATACATGAGTACTGGAAAAACCATAGCTTTGACTAGATGGACCTTTGTTGGCAAAGTAACGTCTCTGATTTTCAACATGCTGTCTAGCTTTGTCATACTTTTTTTTCCCCAAGGAGCAAGCGTCTTTTAATATCATGGCTGAGGTAGCCATCTGCAGTGATTTTGACAGACCAAGAAAATAGTCTGTCACAGTTTCCATTGTTTCCTCATCTATTTGCCATGAAGTGATGGGACCAGATGCAATAATCTTAGTTTTTTGAATGTTGAGTTTTAAGCCAGTTTTTTCACTCTCTCATTTTCATCAAGAGGCTTTTTAGTTCCTCTTTTCTTTCTGCCATAAGGGTAGTGCCATATATCTGAGGTTATTGACATTTCTCTCAGCAATCTTGATTCCAGCTTGTGCTTCATTCAGCCTGGCATTTCGCATAATGTACTCTGCATGTAAGTTAAATGAGAAGGGTGACAATATACATTTTTACATGCAGTTGTACATAAATAAATTAAAAATTAAGTAACACAGTACAAAGAAGAAAGTAGATCAAGAAAATGGTTTGTGATTTCAGAGCATCTGCTTACTAGTCTAAAAGTATATTTTATATTTAATGAGCATAAAAATATGTATTATAGGTGTACTGTAACTCCAAAATAATACTGTATTTGAATCTGTTAAAATAGCAGCATACTGTAGAGTGCCTCACATGTGATTGGTGAATGAATGAATGACTGGAAAAAAGAGTGAATGATGGGAGGGTCACTCTATATCAAAGTCCTTCTAGTGACTAAACTAATGACTGACCATAAAATGTAAAGCTCCTCATTATGAAGCAATGATTACTAATCATTTTAACCAACACAGATCTTGAGCTCTGAATAATGTCTACTAAACACTACTTTTTTGATAGCAATATCTTTTTCTCATTTTTAATAACAAGAACATAGAATAATGGTGCTAGAAATCATCACACATTAGGTTTAAATACATATAAAGGTTATGAAGCAGAGTGGTTAATAGTGTGGATTTGTAGTGAAGAGCCGTGGACTCTTAACCAGATGGCTTTGTTTAAGACCCCAGTTCATTAGCTGTGTGGTCTTAGATAAGTTTTTAAAAACTGTTCTCTGTCTCAAGTCTCCACTTGAAAAGGGGGATAATAATTGTGGCAACTTCATAATGTTGTCTTGAATAAAGGGAAAGCACCTAGAATTGCGTCAAGGATGTAGTAAGCGCCCAGGAAAGACCGGGGATTCCATTCTAAGTAACCTGAATGCTTACATGGATTATTCCCAACACTAATAGGATATAGGATTATGCTGAATTTACAGACAAGGAAACTGAGGGCTTTTGAGATGAAACATCACCCAATTTAACAAGGACCGATGAAAGTCTAGAACGAACTTCTGCTCTGTTCCTCTTGTCTCTCTCCCTTCTCCCTCCCTCCCTGTTTTCTCCTTTCTCTCTCCTTGTCTCTGTAACAGAAATTCTGATCAGCAAGAGATAACCAGTGTTGCCACATTACATTAATATAATTCCACACTGAATCAAAAGTGCCTGACACTTCAATTAGCCCATGCAACTTTATTGAAAGTGAGCTTCCAATTTCTGTTTAACTCAGAAATATTGACCATGCCTTCAGGAACTCCATTTCTTTCAGCTCAGACACCACTGTTACAAGTGGTTTATATAAAAGCTTGCAGTTTGTAAATTCATAATTCTTGATGCTTCAATTTTAGGTAAACCATTTAAACACTGCCATAAATCACATTATGAGGGAGGACTAAAAAGTCTTGTTGACTCTTTTTAATGGAGAGTTCTTGATTTTGTGATTTTTCAAATATTAAGAACCCTGATATTTTCATAAGTCCGCATTGTGACGGACTTAAGGTACAAGGAAGAAAACTTTTTGCAAATAATGATTTCATATCAAATCCTGAGCATTCATTCTTTCTGTTTCTTTTTCAGAAGCAAAGAGTGCCGGCACCATGGCCACTGCTAGTCCTAACGTTAACATTGAGGTTTATAATCCATTTTCTGCCTTTTCTGGCTGCTGATGTTATTATTAAGGCGCAGGCTGGAGGGGCTCCAGGGCCACACACAGACAGCCTTCTATGTGACAGTATCTTTTATGGAGCAGAGCAAAGAAAGTCCACACCCTCAAAAACAGAGGGAGGCCAGAAATGAAGCAAAGCGGTAGAATACCCCTCATTATCCTAACCACCCACGGAACCAGGAAATGGCAGTTCAAGTCTTGGCTGCAGACTGGTGAAAGGAACGGCTGAATAATGGGTAAGCACCATGAAGTTAAAATATGGTGACTTGAAGAAGACGAATACTAGTTTTTTTTCTTCTTCTTTTTTTTTAAAAGTAGAACCTACTTATCCATGTCTCTGACTTTCAGCAATGGTACTTCATCCACCCCCCCCTTAAAACCCCCACTGGTTCTGTGCTTTAAGGAAATAGCCTTTGCCTTAAGGGGCATTCCAGGTCTAACCAAGTCCACTTTCTAAACTACCACTACCAGGGAGGCACTTCCCTTTTCCATCTTCGTTTTCCTGAGACCCTTCCCCGTCGTCCTCCTGTCTTCGGTATTGTCGGCCGCCTTCTTCCCTCTCCTCCCTTCCCGTCCCTGCCCTCGCCTTCTTTGGTGTGTTGCTTGGGTTTCCCCTCATTGTAGACCAGACACTTTCACTCTTCTCTTTTTCAAGTTTTGAGGTTCCCTGTCCTCCTTCAGAGTTTCTCTTTGCTGAGTCAACAACGTGGCCGCCCTCTCCTGGGTTTCCCTCAGCTCCTCACGGGAGCAGTGCGGCCCTGCCCCGGCCTCGCCAAGGCGGCTGCCTTTGTAGTCTAACTTGGCAGGCAGCTCTCTTCCTCCTGGAACTCCTGCCAGGAGACACTGGTCTCTGAAGTTGCCCCAGGAGAACGTTCCTGTCTCTGAGTAGTATATTCAAGTACATAGGTCACCGGGAATGATAAGACCATAATTTAATTTATCCCCAAGCAGTCAGTGCTTCTCAAGAGTCTAATATAGTCCTCCTGCATATTTGCGTAAACAAATGCATTGATAATTGAGGGCAGTGGCAGGAGAGGATGGAAGAGGATGGTATTGAAGACCTTGCCCATTTCTTGCAGTTTTGCTGAGGGCTGGCTCTAGGCTGCAGAAAGTAAATTCCTAACCTTGCATACCCATGCTGATTGCAGTCATTAAATAGCCTGATTTTGGCTGCCACTTTCTGTAACTGTTTCTGTTACTGTCTTTTTTTTTTTAACTATAAAAATTTTAGAATGTGTTTCCTGAAAAAAAAAAAAAATTAACAGAGCCTTAAGCTCTTCAGAGTAAATGTACTACATGAAGCTACTAAATTAAAGTGGCAACACCGCTTTATGAAGTATTTTTATTAGTTATATAGTTCAGTTTTTCTTCCAGGTTCTATATGAGCTATGAGGTGAATTTGGAAACTTCTTCCCTTGTTCCAAAAAAACAAAACAAAACAAAAACCAACTTTTTTTTCTTACAAAAGTAGTATATGTTCATGGAAAAATCAAGCAAGCAAACAAAAAATAAAAATAAATGGTTCAAAAGAGGAGAGATGAGAAGTCAAATCTCCCCTCCATCTTCCTTCCTCAGAGCAGTGATCCTCGCCTGGGGACAGATTTGCCTCCCAGGGGACAGTTGCCAATGGGAAACACTGGTTGTCACAACTAGGGCAGAGGGCAGAGAGAACAGAATTGCTGTAAAACATTCTGCAGTGCATAGGACAGCCTCCGCAACAAAGACTCATCCAGCACGCAGTGTCCTCTGTGCTTCTGTGGCGGTGTCCTGGACTAGAGTGACGACAATTAGCTGGGTATGCATATTCTTTCAGAAAGTTAAACATTGATATGAATTTTTTTTTTCCACAAATGGACTCAACAATTCCTCCCTAATCTGCAACTTGCTTTTCCACTTAACAGTGTCTTGGTTATTTTTCCACACTGATACGCATAAGAAAGTGAAAGTCGCTCAGTCGTGTCCACCTCTTTGCAACCCTGCGGGCTGTAGCCTGCCAGGCTCCTCTGTCCATGGAATTCTCCAGACCAGAATACTGGAGTGGGTAGCCGTTCCCGTCTCCAGGGGATCTTCCCAACCCAGGGATCAAACCCAGGTCTCCCTCATTGCAGGCAGATATTTTTACCATCTGAACCACCAGGGAAGCCCTTGATACACATAACTTACCTCTTATTGTTAACTGGCCAACTGTTTTCAATGGGCTCGTTCTATCATTTTTAAACAGCTCTCAAAGGTAGATAATTTTTTGTTGTTGTTGTCTCTGCTGTTCCTTGGTTGAAAAGAAACCTGCTAGGAAGGGGTTACTGAAAGAGAAACTGTGCAAAGGGCTGAATTCTGCCCTGGTACTTTTGTTTCTGCCTCACTTTAGTTTTTCTCAAAATCTGATTTAGAGGTTACATTCATAAGGGGAGGTTGAATCAGTCTCTTTTTTACAAATCCCCAGTTCGCTCCGACTGTATCACCCAGGAGCGTGGGTGGAGGAAAGAAGAGCGACTGTGTTTTGTACAAGGCCACAGTGGAGCTTATCCAGGAGACGTTTTTAATGTCTGGCTCCCAAGCCAGCAAATCAAGTCAGCTGTGGAAATGTTACACTCAAGGGGCTTGCTGTTTCTGAATTACATCCAGAACTTTTTTCAAGAACCTGGACTAGTTGAGATATGCTAGAGATTCTGGGTGTCCCTTAGGTTAATAAAGAAACAACTACTTCAAAGCCAACCCCTCATGGTGTAAGTTGGTTTTTCTTTTCTCCCTCTGGGTGAGTTCAATCAGTTGACATCCTTTGGTGCTTTTCTATGTCTGCCTTCATTTCGGATGAGGAAAGTGAGGTTCATAGATCGCCAGTACACCTGTCACAGAGAAAGTGTGTGGCTCAAAACCACAGTGTTGTTATTGAATGGGGATAATCAAATTGATCACTTAAGGTAAATGTTATTTTCATGACCCCAAAGAGGGGGCTGTCCCAGGGAAAATATTGCATAATGATTTACACTTTGCAAGAACATAACTGACCCAAGGGTAGTGCTTTTCCATTCTTGAATGATGAGGACTTATCTACTTCATCTCCCTTCAAGCAGCATAGAAGTTAGTTTTCTTTCAAATTAGCCTCTGCTACTTGTGTGAAAACAGTCAACGTTCATAACTGGACGGACTTATTAAAAAAAGAAGTGACTGCTTAAAAAGAAAAAGAAAAACTCTTACTTCTCACCCATAGGCACTGCAAAAGATTTAAAAACAAAATTAGAAAACTGCTTCCCATTGCCCCCTTTTAAAAATATTTTTGTATGTGTTCTTATGCTTTAAAAATGTTACATCCTTTCCTCAGAGTCACTGCATTTCATCCATAACAACCAGCAGCATCCCAGTATAAACAGCTTTTCAATTTTTCCATAGAGATAAAAATAAAAAAGTAAAAATGACCAACTCTCTTGTAAGGGCTCAAGTATAAACAAGATTATTTTTAAGGGCTCCCAGAGAACCGTCTGTCAGTAGCTGTAGGTTGTGAGGAACTTGTACTGGAATCATTGCATCCTGGCTGATCATGTTGCTGTGCATTCCATACAGGGCTGTCTCATGGTTGTGAAGTGAAGGAGCATAGGAAGAGGATCTGCAGGGTCCAAAAGTCAGTTACTGCTTCCTCTACCAATGATTCACTAAGCGACTTGGAATAATTCACTCAGTTCTTCCTTCTGATAAAGTTATTTGACATGAAGGAGAAGTGGCAGGGTTTTCTTATCTGCTCTGGAGCCAGAAGCTATAAAGACTGGGCCACGGGCAAGTCTGCTTTCAACTGTTTCTCCATAAATCCTTTGAAACACTTATGAGAGCTCAGCTGTTGAAAGGTGACCAGAAAGAGAAAGTGCCTAATTGTGTAGACAGCAGAGTGGACGGGGTGAAAGAGAGTTAACACAAAAAGACCTGTTAGCAAAGAAGAGGCGTGTCTAAGAAGTTTCCTTCATTTGGTCATGAACTTTCCTTACCTTTGAACAACTTCTTGTCTTCGGTTCTTATGGTAGAAGTTTAAGTGAATAAGAAGATTGTTTAGTGATGTCTAAGGAGGAACCTTGCTTTTTTTTTAAAAAAAAAAATCCCTTTCCCTAGGGATTAAAGTCTAAGCAGATTCTCAACTAGGGACACACACAAAGCTCAGTCAAATCTACCTCAATCCAGTTCTCGCTCTTGCTGTTTCTGTTGTTGTTGTAAAGTCTGTGTCACGTCCAACTCTTTGTGACCCCATGGACTGCAGCATGCCAGGTTTCCCTGCTGTTTTTGCAAGTCTTTTCTAGATGCCTTCTCTTTCAGAGTCATTTGTGAATTATTATTATATTGCATGACAACATTATCCAAAAATTATTTGTATTTGATGTATTTTACAACCGTTAGATGATATTAACTAGCTCAGGTGATGGGGTGTTCTTTTCGTAGAACTCTGTACCATGGTTTAAAAGGATGCCTTGCACATGAATTAGCCTCATTAAAATGAATGTCTTTAAGTCTTGGAGAATGATAAGGACTAAAAGCAAAAAGTCCTTATCAAAACTACAATGAGGTACCACTTTACACCAGTCAGAATGGCTGCCATCCAAAAGTCTACAAGCAATAAATGCTGGAGAGGATGTGGAGAAAAGGGAACCCTCTTACACTGTTGGTGGGAATGCAAACTAGTACA
>ML660774.1:8578176-8739003 GCA_007570785.1 Antilocapra americana
CATGGTGATATCATGACAATGTATGGCAAAAACAATAATAAAAAAAAAAAAAAAAAAAGCAAAAAGTCTAACTGCTTGCCCTGCTTCTTGCCATCATGAAAGTGAAAGTGAAGTTGCTCAGTCGTGTCGGACTCTTTGCAACCCCATGGGCTGTAGCCTACCATGCTCCTCCATCTTGCCATCATAGCATCACCTTAAAAAAAAAAAAGGATCTCTCACTCTCCACTTGAGTGCTAAGTGAATGGAGTTCTTAACAAAACAAATGAAAAATAGCTTCTTTGTGCAATCTGGGTCTTTAAGTTTACATGCCTAGAGAGCTGCATAAAAATAGTACAGGGCTGAAGCTTCCAGTGAAGTTATTTTTTCTAAGAGAACAATTTCTGAAAATTGGAGCTGAAATTATAGTTTGCACATTGTAATGCATTGAAATTCTCTTCTACCTTACTCTAAATAGCATTGTACTATATCCAGTTGTGGGGATAGAATAAAATTACCACGGGAGATTTCTGAGTATTACTCTTAAACCCAAATGCAGCTGGTTACACATGAAAACTGCATCGATGGGGAGAGGCAGCAAAACAAGGTGACATTAGTAGAGTTAGTGCTTTGTGAATTATGACCTTTACTAATTGAACAAAAAACATTTTCTATTTTGGTATATATGTATATATAAGAAATATGTGTATGCATATTATAAACATACACTTAAATCTGTGTATTTTATATTTATCTACATTTTTATAATTTTGCTAAAGACTGTGTCATAGGACATATTCTTATAACTTGTTTAAAATTAAGTGCTTTTGAACCAAAGGGAACTTAAAAAGAAGTGACTTTTTTTTGCCAGACACATAACCAAATATTCCATTGTCATGAGCTAGTTATGATTTATAAATATAATTACCAGTCATGTCCTCAAAAGGGAATCTAGGGGAATTCAAATTAGTTTTTAAAAATGACTCCCAATTTGCTACATATACCCTGAAACTATTAGCAACTTTATTTGCTTAATATGCAGATATCCTTGTTTCTCAGATTTTCCCACAACAACTTCTCTTTTGTGCTGTTTTTAACACCTCACTTATTCTCCTACCATTTATCAAAGGGGGCTAGTGTGAGTATATCCTAGTTCTCTGAACATCAGGTAACATATTTTTAATATTTGGTTCATTTTTGGGTAAGTTTTCATAAGAACCTATGTTTGTATTACTTCTTGATTTACTGATGTAGCTAAAATACATTTTTCAGAGTTAATATTGCCCATAATGAACCAAATTATCAGACGCCTCCTGGTCTGATGTATTTCCCTTTTATGTTGTTCTGCCAAAAGTGCATATCTTGAATTTAAGCCTGAAGAAATATCAAACAAACCCAATTTGAAGGACATTTTACAAAATAACTGGCTTATAGGCTTAAAAAGAAACAAAAAAAGGCCAAATAACTATTCCAGACTAAAAGAACTGAAGTGACATGACCATCACATGCAATGAATGATCCTGGCTTGGATTCTGGATTTGGGGGTGGGGGGGAAGCTGTAAGTGATATTATGGGGACAGTTGGCAGAATTTGACCATGGATCATAGATTAGATCACAATGTCCGTTAGATTTTCTCATTTTAAAAATTGCATGTGGTCTCTGTTTGGTCTCTGTTCTTAAGAAATGCATACTGACATTCAAGGGTAAAGGGGCATGATGCCTGTAACTTCTGCTCTTATGATTTAGAACAAAATCATGTATAAATAATTTTTATAAATTCTTTTTTGTAAGTAAAATTATATATTATATATCATTTTTCCAAATTATATGAGAGAAAGTGTGTGTATATGCATATATGAGAAAGAGATGGAGCAACACACAGGAAAACAGTATAAAGTTTATACTGGACTTTATAAATTTTATGCAACTTTTGAAACTTTGAAATTACATCAAAATGAAAACTTACTAAAAATAATAAATATATCCCTTATTTTATTATGCATATTTCTTAGGGCATAATTTACTGTTGGGGGGAATAATAATTTTTATGTTCCTATTATTCTATTTTTGTAACTCTGTTCTTAGGGTCCACACCGCATACCAGGAGAGCACCAGCTTTTCCAAAACCTTCTGCTACAATTAACGAGGAATCTGGTGCAGTGTTAATTTCGAATAAAGTGTGTGTTGAATGATAGCACCAGCTGACAGGGAGGCATTAATGCTGTTTGATTCCATGCAGGCAGAATATATCCAGCTGTGGAGTCCTGGAAGGCCCTGGGGGCAGAAAAGTTTGAAAAGAAAAAAGTTTTATAAAACTTATACAGTCTGGAAAATAAGGAATGCTAATCGCTTTTCAACAATTTTGGAAACAAAACAACTTAGCAAAATCACTGAATTCTGACTATAAAGAGGAGTATAAGGAAATGTTAAAATACATTTAATTTTTTTTGTCTGCAGTATGTAATGCTATTCTTTAGCCCTTTCTCTTACTTTCAATTAAATGTAATTCTCTTTACATTTCATTTATGATCCGAAGAGAAATGGTTCATCATTTTTGACACATTATCGTGTGATAACTAGAAATACATGTATGTGGTTCTATAGTTGAACATACTGAACTCTATGCAAGGCATTGAATTAGATCCTAACAGACTCTAAGAATGCAAACACTAGTAATATGAGGTCTGAGTTTGTAGGAATGTAGTTTGGAGTGTAGGGAGCAAACTGTTTAACAGATTATGAAGAGATTAAAATTCTGTAGAATAGAGTAAGTGCCGTGATAGGCATGCAAAGCTCTGGGAACAAATAGAAGGGCATTTGGAAAGGAGTGGTTACCAGAGAAAACTCCAAGGGGAGTTTTAGATCCAGGGAGACACAAGAGAAGGCAAAGAAGTGGGAGAGGGGATGTTAAGCATTTCGTCACTTTCCATTTTCTGACTTCTTGGAAGTTACATTCAGGGGATTTGGGGATTGTTTTATATTACTCTATTTTCACAAAAACAGAAAATTTCTTCCTTTCCAATAGTAAAGGTGATAATCCATAAAGCATCAACTCAGCTAATGTCACCTTGATTTGCTACCTTTCTTCCTTTGTGGAGTTTCCAAACGTAGTAGGCAGTGTTTGAGTTGAAGGAGCAATACTCAGAAGCCTCCCATGATAATTTTATTCCATCCCCTCTGAAGCCATCCAGCTTAACCTTTTTTGCCTCATGGCATCTACATGTCCAGTGGCTTATGAGGTCCTCTGAGACCAGTCCAGCAACTGATTAAGCATCCACCCTCACTTTATCACAGGCCACTTCTAATTAGTCTGGCGTTTATCATGTTGGTGCTATCTGAAGGTTTCAAGGGCTAAAATGCCCCAGGGTACTCTGATCATGGGGTTCACCATTGAGAAGCTACTCTATCATTATCTCTTTTATATTATCTCTTCAATAGTCTCTCTCTTGGTTTTTGGAACTCTGGTTGAAAATAGAGAGAATAAACTGTCTTGCTTTATTCTTCATGTCTCTTAAACTCTTTTCGATATTTTTATTTTTCATTCTACTAGCTTCAGGATAACTTTTTGGATTTATCTTCTAGTTTGTCAATTCTCTCTGTTGTTTCATTTATTATCTTTATCCTGCTGATTGAGTTTTTAATTTCTGAAACTGCTATTTGATTCTTTTACAAATAGTCTCTGTTTTTTTTTATAGTCTTATGCTCCTGTGTCCTATTTTTCAAGATTTTTTTTAATCTCTTTATGATTGCAAACATAACTATGTAATATTATACATCTAACAGTTCCAATATTTGAAGTCTTTTTGGTTATCTTCTGTTGTTCCTACTTGAGTTTATCTTATGTATTACTATTTCCTTTATTGTTTGTGACTTTATTGGGAGCTCGTATTCTTTTTAACTATGGGAATTCATTAATGTCTGGCTTGAAGTAATGTTCTTCCAAAGAGAGTTGGAATTTGCTTTTTCAGTCATCTTAGGCACGCATATTCTTCAGTTCAGTCAGTTCAGTCGTTCAGCCATATCTGACTCTTTGCAACCCCCTGGACTGCAGCATGCCAGACCTCCCTGTCCATCACCAACTCCCAGAGTTTACTCAGACTCATGTCCATTGAGTCGGTGATGCCATCCAACCATCTCATCCTCTGTCATCCCCTTCTCCACCTGCCTTCAATCTTTCCCAGCATCAAGGTCTTTTCCAATGAGTTAGTTCTTCTCATCAGGTAGTCGGTCAAATTATTGTACCACTTCAAGTAAAATTCTCTGCCAAGTGTTCTGTTTCACATAGGTAGATGAATTTGAACTTCAATGGTATAAATTTCAAGATATCTTTTATTTTCTCTTCTACTTTGCTCTAAGCTTGAGTCAGGCAAATTTCTATGTTGTCTATTTTTTTGAGGTGGGTTTAGTTTTCATTTGTCCTAAGGCTGAATGGATGTAACGCTTTGATATCTCAGCACTGGGTGGCCCCATCTCCCTATTTACTTTCCCACCTGGGCATGTATTTATCTCCTGCCCCTCACACTCTATGCAGCTGCCGTGGTGGAAACTCTCCGTCTTCGGGGCTCAGCACAAGCACTCAGAGGGAAAGCTGGCCCTGGTACTTGTCTAACTTCTGGGTTTCTGCTTTCACTTTAATTTTGGCCTCTTCGGTGCTCTTATGTGCCATCTCCACAGTGCAATTAAAGAACTATTTTTTCCTTAATTTAACATTTTAGTCATCCTTTTTGGCAAGGTTTTGCAGGATATCTAGTCTTTAATAGTGCCAGAAACGGAAGTTGGCCCTAAGCTTTCTAGCAGCCAACAAGAAGAGGGAAATCTAATCAATTATATGGTCACAGGGGCCAGGAAGAAAATGATTCTCAGTTGCTCTGGAGAGATACAACAGTTTTTGGCCTTGAGACCAGACAGGATTTCTCTCAGCAGCCCTTCCAGCAGGCACCATAGTCTTTCCTGTTGCTTGGATGGCAGGGTAGGTCCAGGCAGCTGTTCCATCAGGCTTCAGAACCGACATCCTTTAGAGTGCCAAATCCGGGTGGCGCTTGGTAGTGAAGACAAATTCCTCTTTCTACTTTGTGTTGTGTTCCATAAGATGGGGCCCAAAGTGAGGGAGCTGTCCCAGGAGGTTTCTGAATCATCATGCCTATACTGTCAGTTTCTTAGACATGCTCAGACAGATTGGAATCTCTTATAGTCCAGGCGTGGAAGGATTTTTTTCTTTTTTACTGAGGCAATTGCTGAGTTGGCCTCTAAATGACAAAGGTGGAATGGGTCCATTTTTATGTAGTAAAACTGAGTCATAGCCCCTTATAATGCTTTATATGGCCTGGTGCAACCACTTGAAAATGTCTCTAGATAAGCTGAAATCAAAGATCAAAATGTTTCCTAATTAAAGAATACCTTTTGTAATTGTTAACCATTACAAATTTTATACCTTGTTCTAGTTATATTTTAATTTAGTTTGCTGGCAGACAACATATATAAACTGAAATAATGCTTACTTGATTAGATTGTTAAGAACTTAAACTTATTGTTTAAGTTAACGATAATGAATTCTATTAAAAATTGAGAGTTTGGAATGATAGTTGGCTTCTAGCTTGTTTTCTAGAATAGTGAAGAGATTATATGGCAAGTGAGGTCCTAGATTTGCTTCAACTTAAATTAAAATCTGTGGAAATATTAAGTAAAATATCTACAAAGAAATGCTCAGTGAATCTCATTCTGAGAATAGCATGAGAAACATGGTTATTTAAAGCTTCTATACCTGGGAGAATTGAGAGAAAGTCAAATTTTGTTATAAAGTAAGAAAAGTTCAGTGAATTATTAATACCAATGGCCAAGAAGGGATTTATGAGTTGGGGATAACTTCAGTCAAAAGAGAAATGACTTATAACTTCAGTTGGATTTTAGTAAAGAAACAAAAGGGTGGAAGAAATTGTGTGAGTCCCCTTATCTCATATGCATAGTGAAACAGAATTCATATTCTTAGAGCTTTCTATTGTATCTTAGAGATAATTAAAAGTACTGTAAGGATTTCATGAAGTGAATTTGAAAGATTGTGCAGTAAATCATATCTGATTGGTTTAAATCCCTGCTAAAGAAATAACCATATAGGTGATTCTGACCACACTGTGAGTTTAGCAAAAACTCTCACCTGTCTCTGAAACTGCTGGGATCAGCAAACTTACTGAATTATTTTTAACCTAGCTATTGTTTTCTCTTTTGTATAGGCATGCATAGTAATGTGTGTGTGTTAAATCCCTAAGTCATGTCTGACTCTTTTGCGACTCCCTGGACTATGGCCCATCAGGCTTCCTGATTATGGGATATCTCAGGCAAGAATACTGGAGTGGGTGGCCATTTCCTTCTCTAGGGGATGTTCTTGACACAGAGATTGAATCCACATTTCCTGAATTGCAGGCGGATTCTTTATCACTGAGCCACCGGAGAAGCCCATGCATAGTAATAGCATCTTTAAATTTATAGTTGTCTTTTTTGCTGGTTTGTTTTACAGTTTCTATCATTATTTTTCTGATGTCTAACCATTTTCTGCCTCCTAGACAAGTTTGCCATAATGACATAAAGGCTACACAGCAGGCAGAGTATATAGATCTAAACTTTAATTTGTTAGCAGGAATTATTGTGCTTAGGTTCAGGAATTTTTTTATTTTCCCCTCAAAAATAAGAACCTGTTTTGCCAGATAGAAGAGCTCTCTGATCCTAAGGATCAGATCACACTCTGATCACACTGAACTCTTTCAATGTGAATGTTCAAACCTGTGAGTAAATTCTTAAGTCTACAATTTTGTCAAAATTTAGAGAAAGCACTTGAAGAAAAACCATTTCCCTTTTTAACTCCACTCAGCTAGTTGGAACTGAAGTATTCTTAATAATATCTCACTAGTTTAAGGCACATTAAGAAAGAATTGTTTATCCAAAGAAGCTTTAAACTAGGATATGGGAATATGAAAGTGAAAGTCATTTAGTCGTGTCTGACTCTTTGTGACCCCCATGGACTGTATGGAATTCCCCAGGTCAGAATACTGAAGTGGGTAGCCTTTCGCTACTCCAGGGGATCTTCCCAACCCGGGGATTGAACCCAGGTCTCTGGCATTGCAGGCAGATTCTTTACCAGCTGAGCCACCAGGAAAGCCCAAGAATACTGGAGTGGGTAGCCTATCCCATTCTCCAATGGATCTTTCTGACCCAGGAATCGAACTTGGGTCTCCTGCATTGAAGGTGGATTCTTTACCAACTGAGCTATGAGGGAAGCCCAGGATATGAGAATGATCACCCACTTTAAGGGGAGGGATGGCTTTTATTTTGAACCTAAGTGTTTATGCTACTTTCAGAGGTGAAATAGGTGTAGCTATTGATACTGAAAAGCCATGTTTTGTAAGTTTTGCAATGAAGTCCAAAGATTATTTTAAATTGATGAAGAAAATAATGTGAGATTCTTCATTTTGAATTTAAATGCAAGTGATAAAATTTCATTGGGTAGTTATTTGTTTCCCACATTATAATCTGATTCCCTCCCCCTTCAAGCTTTGGATGTAAAGCATTCACCTGATTTATTTTCTGTTTACCTGTTATATTCTCCAGATTCATGACTTCACATTATTCACTTGCCTTTAGAATATTCAGAAGATGCTGAATGTCCACCATCCACATAGGAAATATTATGCACAAGTGACCTTTCATGCATTGGTTCAAGTATAAATGATCTCCCAGTGCTGATTGGTTTAAACGTTTTCACAAATGAACAGTTATGAAAAACCTATAGAATCCCCTTTATTGGGATGATCTTTCTCATATTGTGAAAATCTTTTCTCTGGAGCTTGCAGTTTTGTCGGGAGGACAGAAGGTTTGCAGGGACTGGTGGAAGCTGTAGATTTTGGCTGCGCAGCACCATTTCCCACCCTCCTCTGCCTCCTCCTCCCCCATTCTTAGTGAGTCAGGTGGTGATGTCAATTTGAATGGCTGTCCCCACTTCCTGGGTAAGCATGTGGACAAGCCTAGCTACCGGAAGTGCCAAGGCTTCATTCAGGAATGTTCATGGGACTCGAGGAAAATAAATTAGTGTCTTTTTCTGAGATTGACATATGGCTTTGATGGGTGGAGGACATCCGATTCCACTGTGATTGCTAAGCAGAGTGCCTGTGTACCTAGGGCGGAGGGACTTCACCTTGCCCCCCCAACACACACAAGGAGAGCCTACCTATGATATGACAGGGAGAGATAAGCATCCCTGAAATATGGGGGAGGAGAGAGGCAGAACTTTCCAGGCACATTTTTAAACCTCTAGATCCATCTCTTGCAGAGATAAATCCATTTCCAATTCCGAACTGCAGAGTCACTATACTCCCCCTTTCCGAAAGCCAGTTTGAGTTGGGTTTTGTTAATGTCCAACCAAAAAAGGGTCTCTGCTAATACTGTTTCTACTGCAGCTCTTCTGTCAAGACTTGAGTGTAATTCTGCTTAAGCTCTCTTTCTCTCACTTTCTCTTCTCCTTTCGTCTACCCAACAACCAGATAAGATATTTTGAAGTTTTTATGGTAATATGAACAAATTCGCCAGAACGCAAGGAGTTATTTCACAGAGCAATTCAAACATAGATTCCCCAGTGAGAAAACTTGGAGATGTATGTAGTTATGCACGGCTGTGTGTAATAAGTTGGGGCATAATGCTTTCATTTACAGCTACTGTTGTGTGCAGCTGAGAGCATCCTGGGGGTTAACCTGTGGGACAATGTAAAGAGGAGCATGTATTCTTTCAAGGCACTTGTAGCCTTTTGAGAGTTATGAATGGAGGTATTGTTGCAAACAGCTGTACCGTGAAGGCATTTAAGCCAGTTATTACTGCCTGTGGTGTCTGAACTCAAAATGTTGCAAACACTGAAATTATGACTTACAGAGGTGAAAAATGTACACTCTGTCAGATCTAGCTGCATGCCTGGCCCCGTCTCTTCATATTATCTGACAGATTCTTTTGTAATGATGAGTCTAAAACTAAGGGCTTGTGATCCCAATTAATTCAAAAGAGATGGCCAGAGTATATTATACCACATGTAGTATTAATTTGGAAAGCAATGTGGTAACATGAATGTTATTTTTAATATATTTAATTATTTCCCAATATAGTGTGTTAAACCTATATTATGTGGAATATGATCTCTGGATTTAGAATATAGCAAAAGAATTTCTAAATGTTGTGTGTCTGAGATGACAGTGAATTCAGTTGAACTGAACTGAAATATAGTTTGCGGAATTGGGAAATATATAGTTTTACCTTTCTGGGAAGAATTCTTTGATGCATTGCTAATAACTCTTTTCCTTCCCATAAAATGACCATCTTTAATACCATTAGATTCATTGTGATGTCTGGGTTCAGTGGACCGACCTCTGCTAACGTTATTCCTCTTCTCCTTTTACCCAATCTATCCATCACTTAGATCACACTCTTCCTCTGGTTAAGATTGATATAAGAATTCAATTGTCAGTAGCTGTTTATGTGTCCCGCAGGACATAGGATAGTAAATTATACCCCGTTTCATGTCTTTTTAGTACTTGAGCCAATTAAGAATGGCTCCCAAGTTATTTGCCAAAGAGTAGTCAGTTGGGAAATTTCCCAGTCAGTTTACAAGTTAACAGAAGATAAGGTCTCTATTCCATTTCGTGCAGACCATTGTCAGGATATTATTGGGTGATTTAATCAACCTAATCTTTAGCTTAAAAGAGTTTTAAAGATCATAGCTATTTTGGAAAGGAAGAGCTCTAACAAAACGTTCTCATTTCACAGTTACATCAGTTAGGATCCTTTGGATTGTGGGTAATGCAAAGCTAACTCAGACAACCTAAAGCAAAAATTGGAATCTGAGGACCCACACAACTCAATGTTCCAAGTGACAGAAGAGACTTTATCCAGAGCTCAGATTCCAAATTTAGGTCCAGCTTCCTGGCTCTAGTTCTCGGTCTTATTTTCCCAGGTTGTAGAATCTAGTCAGGGGCTAGCAACTCCTACCCACATGCTTCTTGGCACTTCCACCAGGAAACAGAGTCTCTCTTCCTGATATTTCAAACAAAATCCCTTGAAGTGAGTTTTCCTGGCCCTGACTGGCCTGACTTGAGTCATATGTCACTCCTTTTGGAATTAATCTCTGTGATTAGTGGGATCAGATTTGCTGAATGGCTTAAGGCAAGCAACTTCCAAACCTAGAGCTAAAGGCAGGATCAAATCCCAAACCAGTTGTATTGCTGGAATATTCATCTCTGGTAAGAGATGCTAGGAAGTAACCAGCAAACTGTGATGATAAAGTATGAAAGACTCCAAGAATCCTGGCCTGGTGGTCATACAGCAGCATGAAAGCCTCATCTACAACATGATTCAAAATCATTTTGTCTGTCAACAGAGGTCTACAACCTACTATATGGATTCATACTCTCAGTGTGCTATGATGATAGTGGTGTGGAGACGCAGTGATTGTGGTGGTGGTGGTGCTCAGTCAGTTGGTAAGACGTACCTGACTCTGCAACCCCATGGACTGCAGTACGCCAGGCTTCCCTGTCCTTCACCATCTCCTGGAGTTTGCTCAGATTCATGTCCATTGAGTTGGTGATGCCATCCAACCATCTCATCCTCTGTCATCCCCTTCTCCTATCTTCAATCTTCCCCAGCATTAGGGTCTTTTCTAATGAGTAAGTTCTTTGCATCAGGTGGCCAAAGTACTGGAGCTTCAGCTCCAGCATCAGTCCTTCCAATGAAGATTCAGGACTGATCTCCTTTAGGATGGACTGGTGGATCTCCTTGCAGTCCAAGGGACTCTCAAGAGTCTTCTCCAACACCACAGTTTGAAAGCATCAATTCTTCAGTGCTCAGCCTTTTCTATGGTCCAACTCTCACATCTACACATGACTACTGGATAAACCATAGCCTTGATTAGCCAGATCTTTGTTGGCAAAGTGATGTCTCTGCTTTTTAATATGCTCTCTAGGTTGGTCATAGCTTTTTTCCAAGGAGCAAGTGTTTTTTTAATTTCGTGGCTGCAGTCACCGTCCACATTGATTGTGTAACACAGTCTTTGTCAGTGTGTGGTCTGAGATATGCTCTGTAAGAGACACTGGGATACCCAGGAAGAATGCAGATTCCTGGGCCCCATCCTGGCTTTGCTGAATCAGAGTCTGTGAGGGTGGAGCTTGGGAATTTGCATCTTGAATATGTTTCCTTGAAACATGTCTTGCATAATAAAGCATACAAGGCATACATTGTTATGTAAGCCATGAAGTGGTTTGGTTAACAAACATTCCAAAATTTTTTTTTAAACTATATCTCCTTCTTGGACTGTATTTGGAAATATTTTACTTTTACACTTTTTTCTTTACTAAATGTGTAAAAAGGTATCCTCACTTTGCAAGTTCAAAATCAGACAAGTACACAAGGGCATATAATTGGCATATTTATAAACTGTATCCACCAAACACTCACTTGGACATGATCCATATTGCATTCAACGTCTGCATATTTACATGATACCTCCTGCAAAGTAAATACAAACTAATTCTCATCACTTTAGTTCAGTGCATATCTGATATATGTATGGAAACATATACAAACATATTCAAAACAAAGGCAGTTTTTTTTCCAAGCAAAACACCAGAAGGCCATTTTTTTTCAACTGAAGTACCAACTCATTATTTTGTGCAAAAATACAGCAAGACTAACTGTAAGGGTTCTGTTCAGTTTTAGTTACTAAGATATGTGTGTATGCTACTAAAATGTAGCTAAAGTTTTAGATTTTATTTAACAAAGGAACAGCATTTCTGACTTTGTTGTTGTTCAGTCACTAAGTCCTGTGCAGCTCTTTTGTGACCCTGTGGACTGTAGCCCACCAGGCTCCTTTGTCCATGGAATTTCCCAGGTGAGAAAGCTGGAGTGGATTGCCATTTTCTTCTCCACAGAAATAATTTCTATAAAATTTTTTTGTGTTGACCTTCCAGTTGAGATTATAACTACTAAGTGATAATCTGGTCATCAACTTTGTTAGAAGGATTGTGAGGGCTGGCTAAACTTAATGGGCGAGTGGGAATATCTGTGGAAGACTGATGGGCAAAGTTTGAAAAGCATCTTTGTGCTAGATACACTACAAAAGGACTATTGGCAAGTGTAAAAATGGTGATGTTAATATAAGCAGAAAAATACAAATACATTTATTATTGCAAATGGCATCAAGTAAAGCATGCTATTACCCACTTATATATATCATTTACTTTTCAACTCTTCTATGTTTTCAGAGTTTGATTGATACCTTAAGAACTTGCTCAATCAGCAACACTTGGAGAGTAAATGTAGGGTGTTAACAGCAACTATTGAAAATCCTATGAATGCTGATTATGACTTATAATAAAAAATACAGCATTCACTGTGTTGCTGATTTAGATCCTTGCTTTTGTCTGACAGCACAAATCCCAATAGAAATTTTTTACCAGTTTCCTAGAAACATCCTGGAGAGGACCCACCTTCCCATGTAACTCTCACTGAAAGTCTAAGATGACTTTTGTTACCTATTCGCAGTGTTTCTTGGAGACTGACTGCGGGCGGGGAAAGTGACTGTCAGTATTGCTTTTAGATAGAAAGCAGTGTTTGTGGAGGAACAGTGAAATTAAGATGATTACCAGAGTAAATCTGATTTTATTTTTTCCAATGCACTTTTTACAATGCTATAGATGTATGAGGCATGGTATATGAGCCATTGTCTGTTTAGGAAATTGACATAATTCTTTTATGTGCTGCCTGAGGAGAAAAATGATATGAATAGAGTAGTGAGACAAAAATTCCATGAAGAATAGTGATTTGAAATAAAATATTAGTGGAATATAGTTTTTAAAGATAATAATAGACAATTAATGAATATTAAGAGACAGTGTATCTTCACTATAACCAAGTATGCTAAACTACATTATAAACAGTTTATATCAGTAATTTCTTTAATCTTTATAACAACCATAGGAGGCAGGTTTTGCTAATGTATCTGTTTTTTATAGATGAGAAAATGAGGCATAGGGAAGTTAACCAGCTTAACTAAATTCATATATATTATCTAGGAAGTTAAAAAATTGGAATTTGAATCAGGCTATCTGGATCCAGATCTTGCTCTTAACTAGCAAACTATAAAGTGGCTATGCATGTTTTTAATAAATTCTAAGAAATGAAGAATTATATTAAAATTTTCCAATATCCTTTTACAGTGAGTACCGTAGACCAAAGAGATAGCATAAACATATTAAGCAGTATTAAGCAGTATACAACAGTATAGAGATTTTATGACCAAGGCTTAAGGCTATGCTCAATTGCTGATATATGGGATTTTATTTAAGGAGGGCCTCTGGCGTGCTGCTATAATGATAAGATCTAAAATGTACAGGCTCCCATCCTCTATGATGACATACTATTAATTGACCAAGAGCTTCATAGACCCTTTGAGTTAGCCCCAGTAGTGCAAAGGGATTTGTTTAAGTCATGGAAATTTTTCATCTGATTATTTGTGGCTGTTGTAGCCAATTTGCAAGATGATTTGACCAGAGTTAGGAATCTGTCCATGGTTCTAATCACCCTAAAACTACCAAAGTGCCAACAGCCTCGGCCTTGTTTTCCTAGCACTTTTTCTAACCAAAAGGCAGATGCCGTGTGATGACAGCAATGCAGTGTTACTCTGAGTGATTACAGTTTGTGTTACCTCTCAAGTAAATTTTTAATACCGATGATGAAAATAATGAACTCCAAATCTTACCCATTATTCAGTTCAGTTCAGTTGCTCAGTCGTGTCCTACTCTTTGCAACCCCATGAATTGCAGCACGCCAGGCTTCCTGGTCCATCACCAACTCCCGGAGTTCACCTAAACCCATGTCCATCAAGTCAGTGATGCCATCCAGCCATCTCATCCTTTGTCGTCCACTTCTCCTCCTGCCCCTAGTCCTTCCCAGCATCAGGGTCTTTTCCAATGAGTCAGCTCTTCACATGAGGTGGCCAAAGTATTGGCGTTTCAGCTTCAACATCAGTCCTTCCAATGAACACCCAGGACTGATCTCCTTGCTGTCCAAGGGACTCTCAAAAGTCTTCTCCAGCACCACAGTTCAAAAGCATCAATTCTTCGGTGCTCAGCTTTCTTCACCATCCAACTCTCCATCCATACATGACCACTGGAAATATCATAGCCTTGACTAGACGGAACTGTGTTGGCAAAGTAATGTCTCTGCTTTTCAACATGCTATCTAGGTTGGTCATAACTTTCCTTCCAAGGAGTAAGGGTCTTTTAATTTCATGGCTGCGATCACCATTTGCAGTGATTTTGGAGCCCCCCAAAATAAAGTCCGACACTGTTTCCACTGTTTCCCCATCTATTTGCCATGAAGTGATGGGACCAGATGCCATGATCTTAGTTTTCTGAATGTTGAGCTTTAAGCCAACTTTTTCACTCTCCTCTTTCACTTTCATCAAGAGGCTTTTTTAGTTCCTCTTCACTTTCTGCCATAAGGGTAGTGTTATCTGCATACCTGAGGTTATTGATATTTCTCCTGGCAATCTTGATTCCAGCTTGTGCTTTTTCCAGCCCAGCATTTCTCATGATGTACTCTGCATATAAGTTAAATAAGAAGGGTGACAATATACAGCCTTGACATACTCCTTTTCCTATTTGGAACCAGTCTGTTGTTCCATGTCCAGTTCTAACTGTTGCTTCCTGACCTGCATATAGGTTTCTCAAGAGATAGGTCAGGTGGTCTGGTATTCCCATATCTTTAAGAATTTTCCAAAGTTTGTAGTGATCCACACAGTTAAAGGCTTTGGCATAGTCAATAAAGTAGAAGTAGACGTTTTTCTGAAACTCTCTTGCTTTTTGATGATCCAGAGGATGTTGGCAATTTGATCTCTGGTTCCCCTGCCTTTTCTGAAACCAGCTTGAACATCTGGAAGTTCATGGTTCACATATTGCTGAAGTCTGGCTTGGAGAATTTTGAGCATTACTTTACTAGCGTGTGAGATATAGCCAACAATTATTTGCAATTTCTATGTATTCCCTTCTTAATCTTTGTCCTTATACATATAGAGTTTTTCTTCTGTGTATATACTTTTGTATATATAATTCTGTTTCTTACTTAACATTTCCCATGCTGCCACAATTTTTGTAATTGTTGTTATCTTAATGGCTACATAATCAACTGTTAAGTGGATTATCATATTTTATGAAACTGTGTTCTAATGGTTAAGATTGTTTAGATTTTTCCACTCATTTGTCACTAATAAACAATACCATGAAGCTGGGTTTAGGCCAAAAGCCAAATCCTGTCCACTATTTTTGTAAGTAAAGTTTCATTGGAATGTAGCCAGACATACTTTACATATCATCTATGGCTGTTTATTCACTATAAAGGCAGAGTTGAGTAGTTGAGACAGAAACACTATGGTCCGCAAAGCCTAAAACATTTATTGGTGTAGTTTAGTCACTAAGTCATGTCTGACTCTTTGCAACTCCGTGGGCTGCAGCATGCAAAGGTTCCCTGTCCTTCACTATCTCCTGGAGTTTGCTCAAACTCATATCCATCGAGTCGGTTATGTCATCCAACCACCTCATTCTCTGTTACCCCCTCCTCCTCCATCTTTCCTAGTACCAGGGTCTTTTCCAATGAGTCGGCTCGTCCCATCAGGTGGCCAGAGTACTGGAGCTTCAGATTCAGCATCAGCCCTTCCAATGAATGTTCAGGACTGATTTCCTTTAGGATTGACTGGTTGGGTCTCCTTGGAGTCCAAGGGACTCTCAAGAGTCTTCTCCAGCACCACAGTTCAAAAGCATCAATATTTATTATCGGACCTTTACAGAAAAAGTTGGCCAACTCCAAATTATTATTGTACAGCACAAATTGGTTTTCTTATTTTGGATCATTTCATTAAGAGAAATTCCCAGGCTTGGGATTACTTGGTGCAAATGTGTGACTATAATATAATCTCAGAGAGTATTTCCAAATCATTTTCTATAATTGTTACATTGACTTATAATGCTGCCAACCATATATATATGTATATATTGACCCTACTTTCATTCATATATATATATATATGTATATATATATATATATGTATATAGACCCTACTTTCATTCAACTTTATAATAATTCGGTTTTATCCCTTTATATTTTTCTTAATTGAATGATCATTGATTATATGTTATTGACCTTGCTTGCTCTTCTTCAGTATGAAAAAGCTATTTCCATGTATATTTATTAATTTTTTTCACTTATTTGAAATGTGTGATGCTCATCTATTAGAGTCTTTTTGCTATACTTGTTAATTTGCATGAGCTTGTAGATGATTTTCTGACTTACATTAAAAGAACCAGCAATAAGTAAGATGTGTTGGTTAATGGCTTACTGCATGCAGATACATATAATTCATGTAAGCATTCATTAAGGCAGATAGAGAAGTCAGGCTTATAATAATTATCAATGCCACCTTTTAAAGCTGGAATATCTGTGTTGCTGATGTAAATAGTACCAGTAGTTCTTTTATTACTCTCTAAATCTGGAAGCTGAACTCCTGTAAGGAAAATATGTCTTCTTTATGTAACGAAAATACTTGCTTCTGTATTAAATTTCTCATTTGTGTATGACTCATTAGATATCCAACTCAGCTCTGGTCCTAAATAAAAGAACGTTGTTACAATAATCTTTTTTCTCAAGATGCAGTATGTTGATGAGCTTGAGTCTCTCCCACTCTGGCTGCAAAAATTAAAAACTTCTATAATAAAATTATAGAAGACATGTCTGTGACCAAATATAGGATGAAATTCCCAAACTAAAAGGAAGAACAGTGTTAGGGAGAAGGGAGTAGGAGAAGTTGATATACTCTTGCCTATAATCCTAAGGAAGATTTTTAGGCACTTAGCTGTTGATAACGTTTTGAAGATATTAAACCAATGAACTTTAATTTCCCCTTTAGTATCATGTTTCCTTCTAGCCTCTGACCTGTTTGGCTGGTGCCCCACAGAACAAGAGGACAGTGACAGTTCTCCCTGGAACATAGGTAGGACGGATCAACTTTAGTCATAGGCTGGATTTCTTGAGTGTACAGCGAGGCAATCATTTTTGGTGAGAAGGAGCTGCCTTTTCTAAATTTCTTTAGCTCCCCTTAACATACAAATCTGGCTGACTGTTATATACAAAGTGTAGCTGGAACCCAGAGTCAGAGACAGAAAGAAATAAGAAATATTTCTCTTTGGACCTGAGGGCTGAAGCAGCAAAATGAAAGTGAGATTCAGGGCAATGCTGGCAGGCATTATGGGGGAGGGTGGATATGCTATTGGATTTTCTTAAACGCCTCCTCCTAGTTAACTACCGTTTATCTTTCAAAATTCAAATCAGTGTCAGTATCACCTTAGGAAGAACTTTTAAACTGCCTTCTGTTCTGCCTCCATGGCCCCCATCATACATATATTATTATTTAGCTGTGCGGTGTTCCCTATGAAAAAAATTGATCTTTAACCACCGTGTTTGTTTTGTTTCTCTGCTTTCCCTAATAAGCTATGATCTTTTCTGGGGCTGAGATTCCTAAGTGCTTCTTTAGTGCTTGGTAAATGGTAGGAACAGAGCTAGTGTTTATTGAATGAATAAATGCATGAATGAATAGACATGGCTTTAGGCAGGCAAATGGGTCTCTGAAAAAAATCTAGTTATGTGATGTAGAAGACTTATGATGACCTTTACTCTTAGAACCATGGATAATCATTAGTAGTTTAAAAAGCCCAATAGCTGAATACCAATGCTATTAGCTTTTCAGTTCAGTTCAGTCGCTCAGTTGTGTCCGACTCTTCGTGACCCCATGTAAGCTATTAGCTTACATAAGTCATTTTCATCTTGTTTATATTTGCTATATATTATTTTTTCACATTATCATAACATAGCATATGTATGTTATTATAATATGTAATGATTTATTATATTATAATACATGATAAATATTATTTTATTTTATTTTATGTGTACTATATAGGCTTTTTTTGTGTGTGTGAGCAAAGCCCTCTCCAGTGTTCCTGTGAATTTAATCTTTATAGATAAATGCTTTCATAATAACTCATGTTTCCTTTATTATTAAGTGAATATATAATCATCCTACATGAGTTAGCCTTTGAAAACTGAATTTATGTGAACCCCATATTATTGTACAACAAGCAATAATTATACAACTTAATCTATAAATCTTAGATAAGTAGGATGGAGTCTGGGTACATTAAGGGATATCCCTGTGTCCATTATCTGAGACAGACATTTCACTGCTCTATAATTTTATATGATTATAAAATTATAATATGAAATTATAAATTTATATGCCCTTTTCATTTTTCTCAAGCCTCAAGGATTTGCCATGATTTTATCTTTGAGAGTTAGCACTTTATTATTTCCTCCTCTATCTCTTTCTTCCCTGGCTGACTGTGAAGTGGGACATTGTTCCTCTTTCTTGATGCCCAATAATACATTAAGAAACCCTTCTTGATGCCCAATGATACGTTAAGAAACCTAGTCCTTCTAAAACTGTACTGTCTTTCTTAGATGGTTTGAAAGTTTTCTTGTTTTTTGCCAGCGGAAATCATTCAATGGGAGCATTTCCCCGAAAACTGTCTCTTATCCTTTTCTCTGGATGGAGAGCTCCAGGTTGCACTCTGAGGTCCCAGGAAAGAAAAGAAAAACTGTGTTGAGCCTCCCCCTAAATTTCTTCCCAAGGCTTCAGAGAGGCCTGTGAGCTGTGGGAAACTCCTTCACTCTTTGCAAAGACACATGATTTGCTCCAACACTTGAAGTTTAGCTCTTGAATTTAGTTCATTTCTCTTTCTTATTCTGGGGTTTGTTTAAAAAAAAATATTTTCTAGGGAGAATCAAATTGATTTTCAACCAGCGTAGGCACTGCCCAATTCCTGAGAATGCTTAAAGCATGTAGATACATTTTTGTTGTCATGGTAACTGCTAGTGGCTACTAGCATTTAGGAGGTGAAAGTCAGCATGATCAACCTCCAGCAACATGTGGTACAGTCTTATACTGCAAGTCCAGTGCCAAATGCCAGTGGTGCCTGTGTTGGGAAACAGAGCACATAGCTGGTTCTGCTCTTGGGTAATGAGATGTTTTTTTACTGCCTTTGGATTAACTGTTGTTGTTCAGTTGCTCAGTCGTGTCTGACTCTTTGTGACCCCATGGACTGCAGCATGCTAGGCTTCCCTGTCCTCCACTATCTCCCGGAATTTACCCAAATTCATGTCAGTTGAGTCGATGATACCATCCAAGCATCTCACCTTCTGTTGTCCTCTTCTCCTCCTGCTTTCAATCTTTCTCAGCATCAGAGTCTTTTCCAATGAGTTGGCTGTTCGAATCAGGTGCCTAAAGTATTGGAGCTTCAGTTCACTCAGGTCAGTTCAGTCACTTAGTCGTGTTCGATTTTTTGCGACCCCATGAACTCCAGCACTCCAGGCTTCCCTGTCCATTACTATCTCCCAGAGCTTGCTCAAACTCATATCCATTGAGTCGGTGATGCCATCCAACCATCTCATTCTCTTTCATCCCCTTCTCCTGTCTTCAATCTTCCCCAGCATCAGAGTCTTTTCTAATGAGTCAGTTCTTCACATCAGGTGGCCAAAGTATCGGAGCTTCAGTTTCTGCATCAGTATGAATATTCAGGATTGGTTTCCTTTACAGTTGAGTAGAGCTTCAGTATCTGGCTGTAATTCCGTTCAAGGCTGTATAATATTAATATGGCTTTAACATGTTAAAAAATTCTCTGAAAATATTTGTGTATTTTTTTCCAGTTTGTGTTATATTTTGACTAATGACCATCCTTAACATTAATTTAATTGATTTTATCAATCACTTTGTTTTAATTGTTTTAAGAAACTTCTGGATCCTAAGATACTAACAATATTCCCCTTTATTTTCTGCTAAAAGATTTGGAAATTGCATTTAAGGTTTTAATACCATGAGAATTGATATTTGTAAACGGTCTAACATAGAAGTCCAATTTCTTTCTTTCTTTTTTTTTTTTCAGGGAGATAACCCATTACTTAGACATACTTTATTCACCCCCCAGTAGTCTACAGTACATCTGATACCTGTCAATATCTATATCACACATGTATCCACATGTATGATATATTTCTGGCAACTGTTTTTTCTCCCACTGGTCAATTTTTGTGTGCCAGTGTCACATTATAATGCTAGGTTTATATAACTGGATAACTGGTGAGGCAAATAACCCATATGTTATTCTTCTTTAAAAATGTTTAGGCTATTGTTGACCCTTTAGCCTTCTGCATAATTTTAGAATGGGCTTACAAAGTCCATAAAAAGTTTCAAATTTGATTGGAATTGAGTGTAGAAAGAATCGACACATTTACAGTATTGAGTCTTTCTGTCCATGAACATGGTATATATCTATATTGGATGCTTCTTGTCCATCATTGCAGATCCTCTCAGTCTCACGTCTCATTCTAGCCACAGCTGTGGTGACCAGTTCCATGAATTGGCTTCACATATGTGTAATCTAACAGTGCCCTTCCTCAGTTTCATGACAAATCTTTTTTCACCCCTAAGCTTTTTTCACTGTTTGTCTGCTGATCTCAATTTGTCTATCTACTTTTCTATCTGTCAAGTGAGCTTTTAATTTGACATTTTATTTATAAAATTTCTTTTGGAATCCCTTTCGAATATATCAAGCAATTTCTGTCTTGCTCATTCTTACCTATCAAAATAACAAAAGGTTTCTCTCTAATAGTCCTAATGAGATGAACAGTTGAGTACTTAAGGACTTTAAACTTGCTGTGTCTGCTTACTTCAAGGTGATTTTTCCCCCCAGTATTTGTTGATCTTTGATTGTAAACTCACATTGGTTGATTTTAACCCAGGGTAACCTGGGAGCTTATATAAAGGAGGCTTTTCTCCAGGAAGAATTTGTATTTGTTTTTGGTAAGATTCAGTGAGTCTTATTGGTGAATCTCAGTCATGTCTGACTCTTTGCAACCCATGGACTGTAATCCACCAGGCTCCTCTGTCCTTGGAATTCTCCAGGCAAGAATACTGGAGTGGGTTGTCATTTCCTCCTCCAGGGGATCTTCCTGACCCAGGTATGAACCCAGGGCCCCTGTGTTGCAGGCAGATTCTCTACCTTCTGAGTCACCAGGGAGGCGTCCAGGAAAGGAAGATTCAGTGAGCACTGTGCATTTGTATTTTCTAGGAAACAGCCTTATAATGTATAAGATAAACTTTTCTGTCTCTCTTCCTTCTAGTTAAATATTATGTAGACCCCCGTCAAGTTCCATGGTCTCATCAGTTATGTGTTCAGCTTTCCTCCCTTGCTGCAAACAAGGCTCAGGGCTCAGCTTCCTCACCTGCTCAGGTTACCACAGCCTTTCTCTTTGTTCACCTCTGACTGCTTCGGTTGCCTTTTGCCATGGGGAGCCTTTTGGAGGCTTCTCATACTTTATTTTGACCTTTCCAACTTGGATGTCGTGAAATCCCTGTATAGTTTTAAAATTTGCATTCTTCTAATAGCTGAAGATTAGTGAACATATTTTGTATTCTTTCTATTTACGTATTTGGCTGTGCTGATTCGTCAGTGCTGCATGGGAACTCTTATTGGTGGCATTTGGGATCTAGTTCCCTGACCAGGGATTGAACCCAGGCCCCTGCATTGGGAGCTTGGAGTCTTAGCCACTGGACCACCAGGGAAGTCCCGACATCTTTTGTATTCTTATCATTTATTTAAATATTCTCTTTTGTGTATTTCCTGCTCACATCTCTTCATTGCGAGCTCAGCAATCCCTCAGGCAGAATTCTTCTTGCTTCCAGAAGCAGAAGTCATCCTTTTCCTAGACAGACTGTAGAGAGACCATTTTCACAGGTTTTGAATATTGCTCCTTGGAGCCACTTTGATGGTGGCAGTGGTGGTATTGATGGTGAAGGAGACAAACGAGGTGGGAACAGAGATAAGTCTCCAAGTCTGTTAGCTTTGCTTTAGGTAGCATTTTTCCATGTAGTCTACATATAGGATTTAATGGTAGAGAGATTCCAAATACTAAATCCTAGATATTTTTTCAAATCAAACAAAACGATTCATTATTCCCAATGAAATGTATTCATTCTACTATGACCCCACAGTTTTATGTGTTGATTTCATGACCCTTTCCAAGTATTGATATTTTTTTACAAGTATTGATTTTTAATGTTCAGTCGCTCAGTCATGTCCGACTCTTTGCGACCCCATGAACCGCAGCATGCCAGGCCTCCCTGTCCATCACCAACTCCCAGAGTCCACCCAAACCCATGTTCATTGAGTCGGTGATGCCATCCAACCATCTCATCCTCTGTCGTCCCCTTCTCCTCCTGCCCCCAATCCTTCCCAGCATCAGGGTTTTTTCCAATGAATCAGCTCTTCACATCAGGTGGCCAAAGTATTGGAGTTTCAGCTTCAACATCAGTCCTTCCAATGAACACCCAGGACTGATCTCCTTTAGGATGGACTGGTTGGATATCCTTGCAGTTCAAAGGACTCTCAAGAGTCTTCTCCAACACCACAGTTCAAAAGCATCAATTCTTCAGTGCTCAGCTTTCTTTATAGTCCAACTCTCACATCCATACATGACTACTGGAAAAACCATAGCCTTGACTAGATGTACCTTTGTTGACAAAGTAATAGCTCTGCTTTTTAATATGCTGTCTACGTTGGCCATAACTTTCCGTCCAAGGAGTAAGCATCTTTTAATTTCATGGCTGCAATCACCATCTGCAGTGATTTTGGAGCCCATAAAAAGAAAGACAGCCACTGTTTCCACTCTTTCCCCATCTATTTTCCATGAAGTGATGGGACCAGATGCCAAGATCTTAGTTTTCTGAATGTTGAGCTTTAAGCCAACTTTTTCACTCTCTTTTTCACTTTCATCAAGAGGCTCTTTAGTTCTTCACTTTCTGCCATAAGGGTGGTGTCATCTGCATATCTGAGGTTATTGATATTTCTCCCAGCAATCTTAATTCCAGCTTGTGCTTCCTCCAGCCCAGCGTTTCTCATGATGTACTCTGCATATAAGTTAAATAAGCAGAGTGACACGATACAGCCTTGACGTACTCCTTTTCTTATTTGGAACCAGTCTGTTGTTCCCTGTCCAGTTCTACCTGTTGCTTCCTGACCTGCATACAGATTTCTCAAGTGGCAGGTCATGTGGTCTGATATTAAAATAATGTAAACACCCAGAAGCAAGAACAATAGAATCCAACAAGGGAAGAAAGAAGTCACTACCTCACAAGAGAGACTACCCTTCCAGGGAAGATTGGACAGAGGATCGATCAGTAGAGGGTGTCAGGTTTTTATGTGCAGGACTGTGCTATTTTAAGAGACAGTAATAACAACGATAACATGAAAACATGAGAAGACTGTGATGTTTCTTCAACTTTGGTTCATAGGAAACTATTCATGCCATCAGATTCTTTTATTTATGATATTGCAAGTATGTATTATGAATTGCAGCTTGTGCAAACATGGTCTTCTTGGACCAGATCCACACATAGGTGAACTGTTGTCCCTGATTTTCATTCAATCCATTTATATGAGTCTTGGCTAAGGCAAAACACATGTGGAAAAGCAATTATATCAAAGTCAAGATTTTTATCAAAATACCACCCTGTCTCTAAAGGCTAAGCTTGCACAAGACCTGCAGAGGAGCTGGTTGCCATTATAGAACAAGGACTTCTGCAAGATTTGGAAGCTTACTAACCTATGATGTTACATTTTTTGGGTGTGTTTATGAAAGCAGGGTGTTTACTATGTGTCCAATGCATTATATAAAGTTTCTCATCCAGTTTTACCTCACCCATGTAACAACTGAGTGGCTTTTAGAAGCTTCATTTAACAAAGTAAGGCTGAAATAGATTCAGTAACTTGAATAAGATCTTGTAGCTTGTAAGTGATAGAATTAAGTTTGAAACTAATGTCTGGTTACAAAGTTTGTGTGTATGTATATGTGTATGCATATGTAAGCATGGGCTTCCCTGATAGCTCAGTTGGTGAAGAATCTGCCTGCAATGTAAGAGACCCGGGTTCGATTCTTGGGCTGGGAAGATCCCCTGGAGAAGGGAAGGCCTCCAGTATTCTGGCCTGGGGAATTCCATGCACTGTGTAGTCCATGGAGTTGCACAGTTGGACACAACTGAATGACTTCCACTTTCATGTATACACATATACCTACATCCACATGTGTAGCTATGTATGTATATATACATGTATACATATACATAGTACTTAGTCTGGAAAATCCACTTCCAAAATATAGAGGATGTGTGTTCCTTTCTTGCTTTTTCTTAGCTAAATACTATCTCTTTGTTTGGTCATAATCACCCATGAATGTAGTTGTCATTATAATGGTCATGATTCAGATTTCATAGCTAGTAGGATTCCTTTGCATCTTATAAAGGTTTCTACTGTCGTTTATAATAGTTTTTAGTAGAAATCTTACGAGATTAGCTAACCTTGCTTTCTAAATGAAAAAAACAGAAGAGAAGAGCTTGCAGTCACAATAGTTACCTGGCTTAACAGATAAATTTCAAGGTCCTAATCATATCACATCCTTGGGAAACTTCAAGGCCACCTTCACTTCTAACTGCAAGTATTTTGCACTAAATTAGGTTTTGAAATTGTTTATGTAAGGTAAACCTACTCTTTTAGAATGAATAGTGGAGTTTCTAATCCTTTTTTGGTGCTACCCTTAACAGCTCCAGAAAACGTTTTTAAGTGCATATCATAAATACTTCTGAAATTCTTAAACTTTTTTAGGACTGTCAAATATTTATTAACATACTTGAGCAGCATTTGGATAAACTTTGCATAATGGCCAAAGAAGCGTAGTAAATTGTTTTGAAAAGCAGAATGAAACTCATGCTATATTTGTGTATCATTTTTCTTTGTCCTATATTTTATAGTTCTCTGATCTGTGTATAAAATGAGAAAAATACATTATAATCTTGGTGAGGCCAGCACTAGGATACATAAATATGCCTTTTGAGCACAGTTCACAGCAATAGTTTTCGGTGCTCAAGGGAAGTTAAAAAGAGCTTTCTGGTTATGTCATAAAACTCAAACTGCCTTCATTTATAGCGATAATTGTAAACTAAATACTTAAATATACCACTTAAATATAAAAGTTAAATATAAAAATCAAAATAACCATAATTTAAAAGACCTTAAACATATATTTTATAAGCAAGTAAGATTTTAAAAAGAAAGTGAATGGAGAAGGGACTTGACAAGAAGGTAAGAAGCCAATGGCATGGTTAAATTACTTAAGCCATTTGGACCTTTATTATCTTTTTAGAACAATGAGGAGATTGTACCCCAGTACTCAGAACTTTTACACTGCTGTTTATGTAGCAGATGACCCTTTTCTATAGGTATTATAGGGAGAAGTCTAATATAGCAGATCTGCTGTATTTTAAGTGGGAGTGTTTGTTTATGTGAGTCATTTGTGTGTGTGTTTGTATGTATGTGTGGTGTGTGTATGCGTGTTTTGGGGAGTGTCCTTTTTCCTTTTTCTCCAGTGAAACCTCTGTAGAATTCTTGTATGTTTATCTGAAAATCATTATTTAGAGAATTTATAAACTCTAGTTCTAAGAGTCTATTATTTTATGAATTCTTAGTTAAAGAAGACACTCTGGTATTTGTACAGAGTTAGTATAAGTGTAGAGCTGCCTAAAATATTTGTGATAAACTAGCCTTTCTGATTTCTGAAATATCATAGTGTAGGACCTTTCAACTATAAATCAAAGAAGACATTGAAGAATCTCACTTTTTCCTATAAGAAGTAACCCTTTTAAATTATAGTAGATAGTCCAAGAAAATATGAATTGCTTGAGGAGTATAAATTAGGCTAACTGTAATTATCACGATCAATTGCATAGTTTATGTGACTAACGGAAGGTGTGTGAGGAAAGAATACATCCGACTCAGAGAATAAAAAAGATAAATGCATTTCCCAGGAAGAGACAAAGGAATAATAATGAGTAGACGGGGAAAGGTATTTGTTACAGAAATCAGGACTGATACGCCAAGACAGTGAAACCACAAAGATTACGCTATAAAATAGTGTCGCAGGCAAGCTGGCTTGGCTGCTCACTGTGAAGGGAGCGGTGGTGAACATCTGCTTTCAACAAAAAAGGCAAATATCATGGCACCAACAATTCCAGGCATTTTACCAAGAAGTCTCTTTGCTCAAGCTATTCCTGTTAGATGCACATTTCCAGTTTCTGCTGGAATTCTAGGCAGTTGGCTTGATTTGGTCACCAGGCTGATGGCATGACAGCTCAGATGTAATCAGCCTGATTGCTGCCCTCCTTGCACGCAGAGGAAAGGAGACTACTCGGAAGGCCTGAAGGGGTGCTCTTGGACCCATTCCAAAACTCCACACACCAGAGACTGGATGCAAGACTGAGCACAAATCCTGCAGGTCTGAACTTTAGTGGTGTTTTAGGTATTTTTAAAAACACACTACAAGCTTTTTCAGTCTCTTCAGCCAACATTATGCAAGGGTGCAATTAGAAACCTGCTAGCTGATTTTGGACTGTTTTCCCACCACCCCTACAAGAAGCTCTTCTCACAAAACGGCATTCTCAGACCCTTCTCAACACAGTCATTCAGATGGCAGCATGGGCCACATTTGGACACCATGGAAACACTTTTAGAAAACTACGCAGGAGAGATGGTGCCATTTTGTGGAGTTGACACGGTACTGAGGCATGAAGATCACAATAGGAGAACCACGAATATGATTTTTGTTGTTAATACACTTGTCTTAATTTTGCTACCAAACACTGAACTCAAAAATAGTCCACTAAAAGATTTATATTTTTAGTATAAATACTATTTATATGTTTAAATATATATATAGTATAAATACTATTATATTTATAATAGTAACAATCTAGCAGAAGGTATATCAAGGTTCTCTCAGACACTGAAAAGCAATACAGTCAACTTGCAGCTAAGTCTACCAAGCACTCTACAAATATCTGACCTAAAACCGACAATAAGAAGTCAAAGTAAGTACAAATGAGGGTCCAAAATTTTTTTTTAAAAAGCAGTGTATTATTATGACCAACAAGCCATTCTCATGATAAAACAGAAAGACAAGCTAACTAATAATGAGATCCCAAACTGGGTTGAGTTGTCAGTATTGAAATAGGATTCCTGTGGTTCCAGCCTCTTGGTCTGGAAAGTAAGAGGACAGATGAAAGAAAATTTTCTAAGCAGGTCTGGAGCAGCAGGCTGGTAGTTGGGCAGGAAATTAAATACATTCCCATGCAGCATCGTTGAGTATAGCTTGTGAAACGCAGAGAAATGATAGCAGATGAACCACCAAAGTGTGTGATAATAAGAACTTGGGAGAAAAAATTGTCAAGCGATCTATGAGAGAGAAACTAGGTAACAGGCTAAATGTTTTCACTCATAAAATTATGTAAAATTTGGCATTTGTGTGAGTCAATGGAGACACTTCCCTTCCTATTCTAGATAGTCCAAACTGTGTATGAAATTGATACTTGATGTCCTAGGAGCCCCTTCCCCTTTATTAAGTCTATATATAACCTTTATCCCCAGCTGTTCCCAGAGTTAGTTACTCTCTCTCTAAAGGGTACTCTATATGCATGGGTGATGATTTTTTTTTTTTCCTGTTAATCTCACTGTTCTCACTTAACTGACAAGTCCCCCTAGTTGGACCTAAACTGGTAGAGAAGTTTTTCTCCCAGCATTGAAAACCCACAGCTGCCACCACGGGACATATACTGTGGCTTCTCCACCACAGAACCCTGTTCAAAACTGCTGCCTTTGAAAACAGATGTTGCTGCATCACCCGCTGGCCCCCTTACCACTGCACCCACTTCAGTACGGCTCCTGCCCCTTCTTGTCATCAGCTGAAGGTTCAAAGGAAGTGGATCTGTTTAATTGGGGGATCTCCCCGCTGTGTGGTTGGACCTCTGTGTGCCTTCACCCCAGCTGTCAGGGTGAGAGCTGGCCAGGCGAGAGCTGGACATTTTCAGTTTTGATATTAGCACTTGAGCTCTCTCTCAGAAGGTTCTGGATCCTTCTTAAAGGCAGTGAGTTTATTTATTTTTGCCTATGAAAATAAAACAACGCTTCCTAAATACTCCATAGGCTGTGAAATCTGGTGAAGAGTGCTTTACCTGGATTTAAGAGAGGAGCATTTTTTTTTTTTTTTCTTTTGGCTGGAAATTTAGGAATGCTCATTTTGAATCACAGACTGGACAGAATTTAAGGCATTAAATCTGCATCATGGCTTTCAGCCCTACACCTAATTTATGTATTAAATACCCCGCCAATTAAGTGCAAAGTTTACAAGTCACAACAAGATTGCTGTAACTGCCAAATTAGAAGCTCCGGGTGCTATGTGCAAACCATTTTTGCTTTAAACATCATTACCAATAATAATCTGTGGGGTCTGAGCTCAGCTGGATGTTTGGCGGGTGATGTGTGAGGTCGTGAGAATGCAGCAGACTGCTCATCAGCTCTATTAAATAAGGACCGCTGAGCAGTAGAAACTCGCTTCTGTGAGCTTGTCCAGTATAGGTACATATCATTTTATCCCCTTTTTTTGAGTCTGGAGACACATAGGCTCTCTAATTAAAAAATGCCCTTTTGTACAGGCTCTTTTCAGACCCAAACTGCACTTTCATACAAAGGAATGCATAAATATACATGATAATTGACTCTAATGACAGGAAAAGAATGTGATGAAACATTTCCTGATACAATCTAGTCCCAGCTTGCAAAGAGGATCAAGACTCCTCTTTAGTCACCGTGATTTACAGCATCAAGGGTGAAATTCTAAAGGGTGAAGTAATTTTCTTCTAAATGGAGACTGTATGTAGGAAGAAGAGCAGAGGGCCTTTGTGTAATCCAGACAAGGAGGAATTATAAATGTTCTCTAGATGGAAAAGGAAAATCCCATTTGACAAGCCAACCTTCCTTCCTTCAGTTCCTCTTACAAGCCTGTGGTGTGGCTGATTACAGAGCAAGGGACATTGCTTCTGGGCTCTCTTCCATTGTTGTTTTAGAGTATGCCTCTAGACACCCTTCCCCTGTTCTGTTACGAATCTGGCACTCTGGAGATATGGAATGCAATTATAGTGATCAAGGATCTGAGTGCTGGAAAATGAATCTTTAAAACTAGACACAATTGTTAGAACATAATTGCAAGACCTTCAATAAATAGTCCATTTGTCTTGGAGGCAGTAGGATTTACATGACCTTCTTGCACACAGTACTGTATATTTAAAAAGCCCAATGCGACAAATGGACTTCTGTGATCAGATGAATCCTTTATCTGATGTCTTATCTTAGCCTCATTCAGCATTGAGCATCTTGCAGAAATAGCTATAGTTCTCTTAGGAAAAGGAAATATAAACCAATGAGACTCTGCAGCAATAAAAAAAAATATTCCATCTGGTTCAAAACAAAGGATGTCAGCCATCAAAATAATCCTCAACAGAACAGGTACCTTGATACTGCATTAAACAGCAAGCACCTGACAGATTTACTGTTTATAGGGTATTATAAAAGAAAAACAGGTAAAGTCATGTTTTTTACATATCATGGTTATGCTTCCTCTGTAATTATTAAAGTGGTTTTAGTAAAAGATACGGAGATAGTCTTAGCCAATGTAAAGGATATGTTTTTAAATAGTTCAAGTTGTATACTGACATAGACTTCTAAAACTGAATTATGGGACTGACAGGTCATAGTTGTATCAAAATATATAATCTTTGGCAAATATCCACGTGAATTATCCATTGTGTTTCTAATTTAAGAACCAGATATATATGACTTTTTAAATGACCAGCTATGGCTTCAGAGACTGTCTTGTGTTATCACCTGCTTTTCTCACCTTTTTTCACTGTAACTGTGATGAATGAACCCTTGGCCTTACAGTAGCATGGACTGCAGGCTTTCTGGTTGACCTGACACACTGCTGGAAGGTGGAGAACGGGGGCCCACGGTTCTCAGACGGAGCGTGAGGCTCAGGTTGCCTCGCAGAATTACGTGAGGGAGCTGGTAGTTGAGGTTTCTTACCTCATTGCTACCCTCTCACCTTCCTGCCACTCCTTCTTCACTACCATGTCTCTAGATTTCTGCTGCTCCCCACCTCCCTTCCCTTCCCTCTGCCTGAGGAAAGCCGCCAGTCAGAGCAAGCTAGTTAGCATCATACATCAGCCCTCAGGCAAGAGAGCCTGCACTTAAATAAGATTGTAGGGACTTCCTCGTGGTCCAGTGATGTAAGAATCCACTTTCTAATGTGGGAGACAGGGATTCCATCCCTGGTCAGGGAACTAAGACCCCATCTGCTATGGGCAGCTAAGCCCATGCACTGCAGCACAGACCCAGCCTAATAAATAAATAAGTAAATAAATAAGATTCTAAGTGGGAAATAGCTACTAAGGAAGGCTTCACTAAGGGAATCGCTCTGTCTTTCTTGACGGAGCCTACTCTTAACTCCCCACAGCTCTGCATAAACACATTTCTTCCCTGGTTCTCGTTCATCAGCTACGTTGGGCTCTTTCTGTCACCTTTTCAGACTCCTCTGCCTGCATTTTATAGGCTGGTGCTGCTAGGGATCGTTTACCCCTACTGTTCTTCTCCTTCCAACTCTCTCCCTAGGGACCCCACCCACGTTCATGGTTCCGAACCCTCACCCCTCATTTTCCTCCTGGGCTTCTCATTCATATCTGACTCTGTTCTGACAATCTTCATGCAGTGGACCCAATGTTTTCATCTCCTTAAAATTCAGATGCTGGAATCCTAATCCCCAAGGTGATACTAGGAGGTGGGGCCTTTGGGAGGTGGTGAGGGCCTAATCCTGGTGAATCTGCCACGGGAGGCTACAGTGAACAGGCCTTGCCTAGGAACCAGGAAATGGGTTCTCACCAGACACCGGACCGGTCAGCATCTTGGGTTTGGACTTCCCAGCCTCCAGAACTGTGAGAAATGCGTTCCTCTTGTTTATAAGCCACCCAGGTTATGGCATTTTCTTACAGCAGCCCCAGGCGCCTCGTCTGGCTATCCTCACGTCTTCGTAAACTCAGCTTCCTCCTAACTGAATTCTTCCTCCTCTCCTCCACAACCCTCCCCCCTTTCAGGCAGTCATTGGTAGCATCTACATGGTCACAGGAAAAAAGAAAACAGCTGACTGAGAACCGGGTTTCGATTTGACTTTCAAATGAGCCGGGCCTCTTGGGCAAAGCCAGACATGGGAGGAGCAAAGAGGGAGAACTCTTTGAGTTTTGGCCTTCTGGTTTCAGAAAAGGTTGTGGAGAATGATTCTCAGTCTGAGCAGCTCTCTGAAATGACTAGAGGCCTGCAGTGGTAGAAAGCAAGGGAGTTTCATGTCTGTGGTGAGGGAGGTATGTCAGTTAAGAATAGCAGTTAGATATGTAACTTTGTTCTGGCTTTTCCAAGTCTCCTGAAAATGTGTTATTATACTTTCATAATTTAAAAAAGAAAGAAGAAAGAAAGAAGAATAGTAGTTAGCTGCTAGTAAAGAAATCTGAAATAGCAAAACTTAGACAAGAAAGAGGTTCTCTTTCTCTCCAGGCAGAGCCAACTATATGTGGCCCAGGGTTGGTATGGTGGTAACGCGATGACTTGAATGCCCCAGGCTGTTCTAGTTTTAATTCCTCCATCCTTAGCTTTTAGTGCTCATCCTCAGAAAAGGCTGCTGACGCTTAAGCCACTGAACCCACATTTCCTTTAGGAAAGAAGGGAGACGCAGACGGGAACTTATCTACAGCCTCATCCCATGCATTCTGCTGGCATCTCATCAGCTATGCCTACCAGAAAGGGAGGCTGCAAAAACTTTTTGTGTTAACTATAATGTACCAATTCTCTTAGTTAAGAAGATGGCTTAAGAGCTGTTAAATGGGAAACTAGCAGTCTCTGAAAAATGAAGACTTTTGAAAATAAGCTTGAGCTTTTAAAGAAGTTTAAATGCTTGTTCCCTCTAGAATCATGTCCCTGGGCAAAGCCCCTCCAGAGTTTTCTTTGATTCTCCTCGCCCACTGCACCTAATGCGTCTCCAAGATGTGTAAATTTTAATTCCACGAATGTAACTTGAATCTGTCTCCTTCTCCTCATTCCTGCCACCACTCCCCGAGTTCAGGCCCTTCCCAGTTGGAGTATGGCAGCCACCCCCTGACTCTGTGCTCTTAGTCAAGGCAGAGTGATTAACAGCAACAGTTCTGCACCTGGAGTCCGGGCATTCCTGGGTAGCTTAAGTAAGATAATATACCTATAGCGCTTGCATGGTCCCTGGCCCACAGTAAGCTTTCATCAAATGTTTGCAATTATTTCTCTCTCCCTTGTAAAAAGAATTGCGGTTTCCATGTTGTACTGGAACAATTCGCCTACATAGGTGACTTTTGTCACTCGTAAGTGCCTAAGGGCAAGGACCGAGCTTCTTTATCTCCTGTTCTCCAGCACTTAACACAGCATTGCACTGGCACATGGTTGGGTCCAGGATGAATGAACACGGTGGTATCTCTGGAGGACTGATGTACTGCAGGCAGTGGAGCAGACAGACTCCATGGAGCGGCCCGGATCACACGTACGGGGCACTGCCCATTATTTCTGCTTGTTAGTCCTGCTGGCAGCCGACCAAGTGTCTTTATTTCACATATTACTTTTCTAATCTCAGTCTTTATTCCCATTCAGACCCTTGATTCTTCCCCTTTGAATGTTTTCCTGATCCTTGGGGAGTTTCTCTCTTTATATATATTATATATATAAAGAAATGTTACTTTATAATTTTATGATATTATATAGATTATACATTGTATAATTTATGTGTATTAAATATTTTTCAGGAGTGGCATTTTGCCTAATATATATAAATAATACATATTTATATTTCTTAGTGTACATTATAAATACATTATATGTATATATTATATATATATAATATGGGGCTTCCCTGGTGGCTCAGATGATCAAGAATCCACCTGCAATGCAAGGGATTTTGATCCCTGGGTCGGGAAGATTCCCTGGAGGAGGAAATGCAACCCACTACAGTATTCTTGCTTGGGAAATCCCATGGACAGAGGAGCCTAGCAGACTATAGTCCATAGGGTTGCACAGTCGGATAAGACTAAGCAACTGAGTGTGTGCACACACACACACACACACGCACACATACACACACACAGTATATATTGTTATACAAAAATGCCACATATGGAAAATAGTAATAATGATGATGAGTTAATATTTCATCACTTTTGTGGTGCTAGGGATTTCTCAAAAATGCTTTTTAAAAATCAGTGCATGTACCTCTTCCAACTCTATGAGATAGTCCAATTTTTAATCCCTGTTTTCTAGATAAGAAAATTGAGGGACAGGGAAATGAGATAATCATACCAAGATCTCAGGCTCATAAGTGGGAGGGTCATTGTTCACTGGATATTATTTGAATCTGTCTCCCTATTTTTCTTCTTCATGACTTTGATTTGTTCCCCCTGTATTTCTCAGTATTTTAAACTGTCAATCATACAGTACATCTTAATATATAAATGATTTCCCATACATGGTCTCATTTGATCTTCCTAACAACTCTCTGAGGTGGGTAAAGGTCAATTTTGTTACCTCCACTCGATGAATGAGAAAAATGATGTTCACAGGCTTTGTTATTTAGAGTCTTATTTCTGGAAGTGTATTAAAGAATTTCTTGCCCAACCTGGTCATTTTTAAGAAAAAGAAACACTTTTTCCTAGTTCCCACAGCTAGTTGTCTTACTAATAGCCTGTCTTCGCAGCTTGGTGCTGTGAAGGTTATACTGACTTTGGAACCAGTTATTCAGTTTTTCTGAACTATAGTTTACTCACTTATAAAATGGGAATATTACTATTTACCTCATAAGATGTTGTGAAAGACAAAATTATTATGTAACAGGCCTACCACAATCCAGATACCTGTTAAGTAGTCAACAGAGATCAGTTACCTCCTGTGTCCTCCCTTCATCCATTCTAAGGTTATTGCGAGGATATAATAAGATAAACATTTTTTTCCATGTCTTGTGTTATTTTCCATACCATGAAGTTATGAAACGGAAAACCGCCATGACCTCCCTTCTGATTTTGTAGGAGATAGCCTTTCCCTCTAGTTCCTTTTTACTCCCCGTAATCCTCTCTGGCTGCAGGAAACCCTCCAGGCTCCATCAATCAGGTAGCTTCTACTTTTGCCAGGTTTCATTTCCAGCCTAAACTCTGCCGTCCATCATTTCAGTCACTCTCTTGCCACTAGTTTTTTAAGTCTCTTGCCCTCTTTGCTCAGCAAAGCTCCGGACTCCACTCCACCCAAGCCCTTGATCTCTCTGCGCCGACTTGAGCACCGTTGCCTCAGACGACCGTGGTGCGTTTCCAGTCGCTACCCATTCCTGGTCTCTCCTCAGCTGGGCCCTCACTTTCACACAGCAGTTGTTTTCAGTTTTCATTCCCTCAGCGGCTCTTCACAGTTTTCATCTCTTTCCTAAAACTCCCAACCTCGCCATCTCACCCATTCCTTTCAGCAAAAGACTGCTTTTTACTCTCCTGAGAAAATGTCATCAGTTGAGTGCTTACTATATGCCAGGCACTGTGCCAAGCTCTTTATTTGCATCACCTCAGCTAATCTTCACCAGTGCTTCATGAGCTGGATACGGTTATTATCGCTCCATTTTAGAGCAGAGGCACCAGAGGTGAAGAGAGGTCCCAGGAGGGAGATGACAGCCATGCTCCAAACCTCCATGGATTATCCCTGGAGCCAACATTTCAGCATCAATAAATTCTTCAGGTTTCTTTCCGGTCCACAGCAAACTTATCTTCATTAATTTAAAAAAATTAGCTTTAACATTTTTTTCAGAGTTATTCACACACGTAATTCAGAGAGACAAACAGAGAAGAAAAAACAGCAGTCCCTGACTTCTTATCCATTTCCCTTTTCCAGAAGCAACCGTTTTAGCAGAGTCTGGGTCCTTCCAGTCATATTTCTAAATATGGTGTGTATGTTGCTATTTACCTATCTCTCTGTTTTGTCTACTTTCTGTTGACTTCCTCCCATGCAGGGTGAGGATTAGCTAGGTTACTCAGCAAGAACTCCTCCTTCTCAATGCATGCACCGCATTTTCTTTCCCCATTTCCTGCAAGTTACATTTATTTATTATAAAATGTAGATGCTATTCACAGCCAAGCCATAGGTGTGTTATAATTACTTTTTGTTTTCTGAACACTGCATAGTAAGGCCTAAAATTAAGACCCAGTATGATGTGTGTCCTTGATACCTGGAGAAACCAGGAGACCCTCAATAATCTACCTACCAAATTTCCTTTCGCGAATCCTCCCACGGATTATATCTCCCAACCAAGTGGCCCTCCTTTCCAAGGGGACCTTGAACAGGCCTTCCTGCCTGTCTCTGACTAATGAATTTCTGTCTCCTGCTAGCATTGCTCACACAAGCCAGCCACTTCCTTGGGCAGGACCCAGGGGTCACCTCAACCCCTTGATGCTACAAAGCCTGCCTCTCCAAGGCCTGCTGGTTCCCTCTGTTCCTGAGAGCAACCCCTGTGTGGTCCTGCCGTGGTGTCCTCCTCCCGAGGTTGTATTTGTTATTAATGAACTGCTGAGATCCCATCTGCCCAGTGTTAGGTGTTGTATGTTCAGCAAGCCCATAGCCCTAGACTGGGAATTCCTCCCTCACCAAAGGAATGAAGAGGAGGCAGTTAAAACACACATTTTACGTGTGTGTGTGTTTCTTGGATTAATAATAATCTGCTTAGTTTTCCCTTATCCTCTTCCCAGTTGTGTAAATCTCCTCTCGATCCCTGCAACCCTTAATGTTAATTTCCTCTTCTTGGAACCAGCTGTCTTGGAGCCTCTGGCCTGCTGCAGGCTGGCTTGTTGATGACCGTGCCTGCCCTGCAGCTGTCCCCTTGTAGAGATTTCACATGTCTGAAAATGTTATTCTCTCACTTACTTGATTGCCTGGCCAGGTTTAACATTCTTGGCTGCAAATGATTTTTCCTCAGAATTTTGAACCCATTTTCCACGTCGTTTTGTTTCCAACATTGCTGTTGAGAAGTCCAAAATCATTTAAATCTCTAATCTTTCATAGGCAACCTGTTTTTCCTTTGCTCTGTGGGGAAAGAAAAAATCGCTCCTCTCTCGCCTCCACCCCACCTCCCCTCCGCCACTTCTTTTAATTTACCAGCGAAATTTACTGGTGTGGTTCTGTTTCCATTCATTGAATTTGGCACTCGGTGGGTTTTTCTGACCTGGAAACTTATATCCTTCAGCTCTGGGGAAATTCTCTTGTCTTATTTGATGATTTTTTCTTTTATTCCATTTTCTTTTCCTATTCTCTCATTCTGGAACTCTTAACTATAAATGTTGGCTTGCTTGAATAGTTCTCTAATTTTCTTTCTTTTTTTTTCTTCCATAATTTCTTGATTTTTTTTTTTTTCTGATTTCTAGATTTCTTCACCTTAACTTGCAACTTTTCTATTGGGTTTTCATTTTTATTAATATATTTTAAATTTCAAGACTGTTTCACAGTAGTCTTTTCTGGGTAACTCTATGCTGTTGGTGGGATTTCATGATGAGCTTCATGGTAGAGTAGAGTGGGTTGGCTGGCTATTTTCTTGCAGAATCTCCAATGTCAGTATCTTTGCTTATTTTCCTGGTAGGTGACACAGGCCCCTGCGAAGGCCCTTCCTAACTCTTGCCTAGTGGGGTACCCCACACTGTCAGCATTCTGTGAGCCATATCCCCCCATCCTTGAGTCTCCTAAAGATGGGGAGATGGGCATTGGGTTGCTCTTTAGCTTTTTTCCACTGCTGACTTTCTCAGATCTGCTAAATCAGCTACCACACGTCCACCTGCTTTTCAACTTTCAAAATTATATCACTGATGTTTGCATTCCTTTTGGATTTCTGTACTTTCGTGTATTAACAGCTTGACGGCTATCTACCTGAGATTCAGGAAAGAGTCGAGGCTAATGCCTGTGTTCAGTTTTTGTCTCGTTGTGGCTCTGCCCGTGGTTTCCTCCTCTCCTCTTATCTCAGGGCTGAGGCTACTCCTTCTCTTGACATTCAGATTCAGTGTCGTCCTGTCTCTGGAGGGCTGCTGTAGCAGTGATTCCTTCCCTGCTTTGTGCTTCTGATTCTGTGTTGGCTTTTCCCGTTACCTTGAAACACACTGAGATGACTCCAACTGTAGATGTTCCTTTGAACTATTATCTTACTTGTGCTCAGTCATCTCTTTTTCAGGCTGCCGCTCATATTTCTGCTTCCTTTTGCAGTCAAGCTTTTTGAAAGCATCGCCTGTGCTTGCTATCTCTGCTTCCTCTGAGCCCATTTACAGCTCTACCCACGGAAAGGGACTTCCAGTAAAATTCCCAAATGATTTCTGTATTGTCAAACCAGAAGACACTTTCCTCAGCGGTTTCCTCTATTGCTCCGTGGTACTCTAGACCGCGTTGACATGTCTCTTTTTCTTACTAGTTTTTATTTTAGTGTTAAAAGGAAGTTTACCCACAATAAAAGTAATACGTAGTCACTACATAAATTTGAAAGATAAAATATATGTCTATGGAAAGGAAACTCCATCTTTAAATCTATACCAGAGATAACTCTCATTAAATTTAGGATGTATTTTCTTCCCAACTTTTTTCTGAGTATGTAATCCATATTCAAAGGGAATTGCAAATTCTGATTTTCTGCAAAGCTCCACATCTCTATGTCTAATTGTCTTGAGACTGTACGTCTTACAGAAGCCTCAAATCTAACATTTTTAAATAGATTTTTCAGAAAATTGGTTACTTTTAATTTCTTATCTCAGTGAGTACCATCACTACCCAGCCATTGATAAAGCCAGACACCTGTGTGACATCCCCCTCTCGTCTTTCTCCCTCACCTCTTATACTTAATGAGTTATAGAATCGTTTGAATTCTACCTTTTCAGACATTTTCATTTAGCTGCTTCATTTCTACCCTAGCATCATCTCTTTAGGTTAGGATTTCACCTTTTTACCTGAATTATTGCATTAACCACCCAATTAAAATTCTTTCCTCTCTTTAAAACTATTATTCACAATGCTGTCAGAACAGTTGCTATAAAATACTTGTCCAGTCATGTCATTAACTCATTCAGGAATCCTTCAACATCTCTCCATAGCTTGATGAATAAAGTTCAGATTCCTTAGCCTGGGACTCAAAGCTTTCATGCATATTTCAGAAGTGTCTGGCTTCTTTCCCTGACTTTATTTGTCTAGTTTGCCCATGTCTACTTAGTATGTAAAAATGGCTCGTTTTTCTTTTATTTAAAGCCATCTTCATTCTTTTCTCTTTCTTGCCTAATTTCTACCCATGCTTCAAAAGTAAGGGCATAACTTCTGAGAAGCCCTCCTTTGTGTGCTCACCTAATTTATTTTCTTCTCACTTTATTATTGATTTATTTATTGGCTGCACTGAGTCTCTGTTGCTGCCCTGGGCCTTCTCTAGTTGCAGAGAGCAGGGGATAGTCTCTAGTTGCAGTGTGGGGTTTTGTTTGTTGCAGTGGCTTCTCTTGCTGCAGAGCACAGATTCTGTGGCATGCTGGCTTCAGTAGTTGGCTTTTGGGCCTAGTTGCTTGCAACATATGGGATCTTCCTGGACCAGGGATCGAACCGGGGTCCCTGCATTGCTAGCCTGATTCTTCACCACTGGACCACCAGGGAAGCCCCTCATCTAATTTAAAAGCCTCTCCAGGTGCTTCCATTGTACCCTCTGAAGACACTTATCCTGTGGCTGGAAACTTGCAGTTTCTGTACTAAAACATATACATCTTCAGAGTCAAGACTATTTATTACTTGACTCTGTATTCCTAATGCCTAGTCAAGTGCTTGACAAAAGACAGACGCTCAGTGTTTATTCAAGAAATAGCTCCCCATTTGGGTTTTTTAATGGATGTTCTCTTTTCAAAGGGAGCCCTTTTTGACTTTACAGGTCTTTTATGAATATCTGAAGAGAGATGGTTGTGTGGGTGTGAAGAAAGAGAAAAAGGAATCTAGAAGTTCACATAGACCAACACAAATGATTATTCCAAATTATCCTTTTGGGTGTCGCCTTGTTTTTAGGAGAGGGCTAGACCTGAACCTGTGTCCTGGAGCTAGTTCATGACAGAGTCCACCTGGGACTTCTCTCTCCTGCTACTGGTAAAGCCCTTTTCTGCTACTTGTGCTTCTTTCCTCATCTGCTCTCAAACACACGCCTTCAGCCATGAAGATTGGAGGATTCCTTAGCCTGACACTTAGGACCAAGCAGCTCTAAAACCGCCCACAGCATCATTCTGCTGAGAAAACTGTCCTGCGTCTCCTACCCTCACTCTGTTTCCAAAAGGTTTCCAGGATATTGACCAGCTGGTGAAAGCTTCAGAGAATTATTTCTTCAAGTGAGTGAGTGAAAGTTGCTGAGTCGTGTCCGACTCTTTGTGACCCTATGGACTGTAGCCCGCCAGGCTCCTCTGTCCATGGGATTCTCCAGGCAAGAGTCCTGGAGTGGGGTGCCACTGCCCTCCTGCAGGGGATCTTCCCGACTCAGGAATCGAACCAGGTTCTCCTGCATTGGCAGGTGGATTCTTTACCATCTGAGCCACCAGGGAAGCCCAAATTTCTTCACAGTTGGACCCTATCTTATGAGAGCAGGGGCTAGAGGAGGAGCTGAAATAACTGTTATTTTCCATTATAACTTTGAGTCTAGGGAGGCCTTCAAAGAAGGGGTAAAACCACCTTTAAGGAATCTGCAGCTCTGTTTGTCCAAATGCAGTTTGAGGATTAGCTGAGTGGCCCTCCCTGCCAACTAAGTAACCTCTAGGCTGCAAATCACTGTTTGCCACCAGGTGACAGAAAATATAAACCATGATTCTGAGAGCTGACATGGCTCAGCATGGATGTGGCATTATTGTTCTAGAAGGAACACACTCCTTGTGGGAAAGAAAGGAGTACTTTGCATCATGGGCATAATTTACCCGCACTGTAGTCTCAGTCCCAGAGGGAGCATCTTGGGCTTGGATTTTCTTGTTGGCAAGGAGTAGGCCTAGAACTTTCCAAGTGTGCCAGCCATACTTCTCTCTCCTTTTTCAAATGCTGTCACAAGTAAGGAAAAATACTGAATCACAAACATTCTGGCTACAGGAGGAAAATTAAACCAAACCCCAAACCTCATTCAAACATTTCTGAACCCAACGCTGGGAGCGGTAAATATTATTAAGGATTATAGGCAGCCTCCATTTCTCTCTGTAAGCAGGAGGTACATCCTGCAGAGAAATATGCTGGGAAAAGCACACCCTTGTCAAAGGAGAGGCAGAAGGGAAATAGACCCGGGAATGCCAAGCAGTCAGACTGCATTCAGCCTGCAATAAAAGGCACTCAGGACTGGCTTGGTCAAGTGCCACAAATAAAAGACAGCTCTAGAGTGAATAGGGAGGGTGGGCTGGGCTGGGCTAGGCTGAAAGACACAGCTGCATTTTATGTCATTACTGGAAAGAGCAGAATGCATAGTTCACACTGAACACTTCTCTCCACCCCCAATACATTCACATACACACACACACACACACACACACACACACACGTATAGATACACAATATAAAAGTCCTTATTTACCGTGTGTGTGTGTGTGTGCTCAGTCATCTCTGACTCTTTGCGACTCCATGGACCAAAGCCCACCAGGCTCCCTGTCCAGACAAGAATACTGGAGTGGGTTGCTATTTCCTCCTCCAGGGGATCTTCCCGACCCAGGGATTGAACTTGCATCTCTGGCACCTCCTGCATTGCGGGCAAATTCTTTTAACAACTGTGCCAACTGGGAAGGCAAAATGTCTTTACTTTGGGCTAAAGAGTAACACACCAACGTGTGATTTCAGAGCAGAGAAGTTCTAGATTTTGCTCTAGCGACCTAGGAAAACAACAGATGGTTGAAAGTTTGCTTATCCTGCTTACCAACCACAGCAAAGCTGTCATTTGATTTTTAGGAGTTTGGGTTTGAACAACTTGGATTGAATTCAAATGGTATTTCAAGTTGTGTGAAGCATTTGAGGGTGTATTACTGGCCTTTCCCTCATTATTTCGGCATCACAAAAGGCAACTCTTCAGTTCCTTGGAAACATTATGTCTGAAATTATGAAGCAGTCAAGACTGTGAAGTGACATCTGTTGACCTTACCTGCTGTCCCTCTTTCCCACCTTTCAGGTTTGATAAAAAGCCCCTTGGCTTTCCTCGTGCTGACTCTCAAAATTTCTCCTTCACCATCACCATGTCAGGATACCATCTCCAAATTTGCTGCATGCAAAGAAGAATGACTTGGCTTCAGCATTTTCCCCTCCAAATTTAACATCCACATCATCTGAGCTCTCTAGAGAACAAAGCTTTTCTGTATTTAACAGCCTTCAATGACTCTTATTTATTTGGATAATAAAATCAAAGTCTGATCCAGCCTCTGATAGCCCCATTACCTATCATCTCCTTGTCCTGGTATTGTCAGACCTCGTCTCAATACAATCTCTTCTTGACTGGATCTTTCTTTGCATTCTTCTACTTCGGATTTAGAAAACTCACTTTCCCATGACATGGTTTGTTCGGAAGTCCTGCCCACTGCGTAGACTTCTGACACTCTAGTGGCTTCCCAGAGGACTTCCCTTATCTCTCAACATGGAATGAGCCTCTCTCTCTCCCCTGTTCTCCTATGTAGCATGCCAATAACCACTACAGCACTTTCTGTGTGTATCTCTGTAACTCCCTTTGTACTGTGAGGTCTTTGAAAAGGTCAGAGAGAGAAGGATATTATCAGGGGACAAAGGGGAGTATGACTGGATCAAGAGTGGGAATGGGCAAGATTACAGTAAAGCAAAGAGATCTCTCACATACCACCAGTTTGGTATCTGCTGGTGATTACAACTCATTTTATGCAGGTAAGTAAATGTTAATCACTAAGTTGTGTTCAACTCTTTGTGACCCCATGGACTGTAACCCACCAGGCTCCTCTGTCCATGGAATTCTCTAGGCAAGAATACTGGAGTGGGTAGCCATTCCCTTCTCCAGGGAATCTTCCCGACCTAGGGATCAAACCCAGGTCTCCTACATTGCAGGCAGAGTCTTTACTGTCTAAGCCACCAGGGAAGCCCATTTTACATATAAAATTGTAAAGCTTAACTATATTTACTAAAACTAAGCTTACGTCTGCAAGTGAGAGGGAGTCTTCCTGTCAATATGGGAGATGCAGGTTTGATCCCTGGGTTGGGAAGATTCCCTGGAGAAGGAAATGGCAACCTTCTCTAATATTCTTGCCTGGGAAATCCCACAGACAGAGGAGCCTGGCGGCCTACAGTTCATGCAGTTGCAAAACAGTAGACAGGACTTAGATACTAAACAAACTGCATCTGCAAGCAAAGGTTTCATAACGCGTGTTAATATGTAATGCTCAGCTACAGAATACGTCCATGAAATATCATCAGACATGACCCTAAATAGAGATGTAAAAAGTTAGATTGATTAAAAATACCCAGAAAACCCTCCAAAGAATTCTATGCAATCATAACTTTGCATGTTTAGAAAAAGAACGGAAGAACATAAAATCAGGTCAAATTTAGTACAACGGACTTTAGCTTCCAGATGCGCAGAATAACTTGTCACCTGCTTAAGTTCCTCTGTTAAAACACAAGAGAAATTTGTACTAACTATTTCTCAATATTTATTTATGCCAATGAAACATGAGTCACAAGGAAGCAGAAATGAATCCTGATTTATGACAACATCAAGAAAGTGGCTAAAAATAAGTATATCTCAGGATGATTCAAAGTGTAATAAGGGAATTTCCAGTGATTTGATAACAAATGTAGCAGCCCAACTCCATTCATTTTTTCCAGCAAATATTCCCAAGGAGCATGAAAAATGACAGCTGCATAATCTGAACAGTTAATTTTTTCATGTTAGTTGATTCAACCTTTTGTGTCAAAAAAGGAGATAAAAGGAAAAACAAGAGACGGTGGAAGTAATAGATCAAAATTTGTATGTAAACAACTTCAGAGATAAAAATCTCCAAAATTCTACCAGTAGCCAAATATTAATATTCTGGTCATTAAGCCTAATTGCAGAAGAGCAGAAACCTAGAGCTGAAAAGGACTCTGAGATATCAGTAAATGCAGCTTCCTACTTTGAGCAAGAATCGCCTACAAAATACTGATCTCAGAAACTGAACTTGACCTATTAAAACACTTAGAGCAATGGGAGGTTCACTACTTCTGTCTAGCTTTCTAGAGCTTATAATAAATTACACAAATGCAATGGCTTAAAAAAATGGTACTGTATCAACTCAGGTTTCTGGAGGCTGGTGAAGGTATTCAGCCAGGCTGCACTTTTTATAGAGATTTTGGGGAAAATGCATTTATTGCTTCTTGTAGCTTCTGGTGGCTGTAAGTTTCTAGTCTCTGCCTCTGTTTTCACATTGTCTTTTCCTTTGTGTGTCTCCTGAAAGAACACTTGTCATTAGATTCACGGATCAAGCAGATAATCCAGAAAGAACACCTCATTTCAAGATCTTTAACTTAACATCTTCAAAGACCCTTTTCCAAGTAAAGTAACTTGCACATGTTCTTGGAGAAGGAAATGGCAACCCACACTGATATTCTTACCTGGAGAATCCCATGGGCAGAGAAGCCTGGCAGGCTACAATCCATGGGGTGGCAGAGTCAGACACGACTGAAGCAACTTAGCACACACGCACGCAGGTACATGTTCTGGGATGCAGGGCACTTGCATATGTTTGGGGGACTGTTATTCACCTTCAACCTCCAAAAGCAATCTACTTATGTTTGGACAGATTTTATTAGGATGGACTTTCGCTGTTTTGAACAGTTATCTATACATCCTTACTATTTGGAAATAATTCCTCAGCAGATGAGAAGTAAGACTTTGGCTTCTCCTCTTGAGATGGGATGGGATGTTTCTCTCTTGCTAAACCCTCTACAGCATGAGCACATGGTATAAACTGAGCCAATCAGATACCACCACTGGGCCCGGGACTCTCGAAGGACTGTAGCCAAGTCAAAGTCAGAGACTATTTGTGGCTGCTGTTGTACATTTCCAGTATGGTCTTTGTCCAAGTCCAATGGCAGTGGTGTCCTTGGAAGTCTTCTAAAAACTCTGCCTGTGACAGGGACTTTTTTCCAGATCTTTTTTCCATTTCCCCACACAAGCTTGACTCTCTGATCTTCCTGTGGAGGCTGTAAGCTATCCTTTTAAATACATCACTTTTGCCATGTACATTACCAGAGTTATTTTGTGTTGTTTACAGTCAAGAACACTAATATACTCACAAGATGTGAAAATCTCTTTTTAGATTTTGGTCACCTAAATATATGAATTATTCCATCAAAGCTGTATAGAATATACCTACATAATTTTGCATAGAAAACCCATAAACAAATTCATGTAATCCAGGGATGGGGTGGATCGTAAAAATTGTGTTCTTAGACATGGTATTTTCTAGATGTTACACTATGTATCAGCGTGGTCAAGTGAGTACTCATAGAGACAGGTCAGAGCTGGCAGAAGGAGTCTAGAATCCTAGTCTAGGGCACTTTCTCTTCACCATGCTTCCAACCCGAAGGGTATGTCATACTCTCTGCCCTCCTCAAACTTTTGTTTTTCAGTTGCTCAGTTGTGTTCGACTCTTTGTGACCCTATGGACCGCAGCATGCCAGGCTTTCCTGTCCTTGACTATCTCCCAGAGCTTGCTCAAATTCATGTCCATTGAGTCTGTGATGCCATCCAACCATCGCATCCTCTGTCGTTGCCTTCTTCTTATGCTTTACCTTTATACCTTTCTTTCAAGCCAGACATGTATAAATCTGTCATCACTGTTAGTATCACTGTTATATTTTCTTCTTAAAGCTTTACTGAATTATCATGAACAAGTTTCTGTAGGAATTATCAGTCATTTTCAAATCATGAAGCTACCCTCTGAAACCTTCTGCAAGGAAGATCTTGTCTAGAAATATGTCCATGTTCTGTGTTCCTGCCAGCTGTCCTCATCCACGAACCCCCTTCGTGTGCACCCTGGTGTCTCCTACCTCTAGGTGGCTGCTCTTCTGAACCCTTCTTTTAGAGCACTCTTCTCTCTTCTTTGGATCTGTAGGTCATGTGTTACCATGTCGCTTACTGCTCCCCAAATATTGATCCTTCCTTTCAGACACTTGCAACCATCACTTTTTGCATTTTGACCATATGCACTTGATTACAGTTAAGTTAGAACTTAACAGTAGTCTGTCTCAGGTTTTTTACCCCTAAACCGATTTATTTTCAAGCTTTGTCTTCCCAACAAAATTGTAAACTCCCAGAGGGTAGACATGTGGTCTTATTTCTTCGATATATTATGGTTCAGAGGTCTTTAATGGGCACAACAGACACTTAGTTTTTCCTAGTTATGAGCAGTGGGATAGGACATGACTTGTAAACATTTGTAATTTTGCTGAAGCAGAACTTCTCCAATTATAAAAATTTTATAAGTTCTTGAAACATAAAAGTTCCCTGGACGAATCCATGTTTCAATCCTTCTTAACTACCTTTACCAGATTCAAGGGTTTCATGTGTATTCTTCGAGGAATTTTCTTTTCAAATACAATTATATTGCTTCCTTAAATAAACACAGAAATTTATGTGCATTCAAAAGGTTTTTTTTTCTTATTAGTTTTGACAAATTATCCCTTGAAAGTTTTGTGGGAATTAAAAATTTGGATTTTTAAAGGCTGTAAGGTTGATATTACTTAACTAAAGAAATGAAGCAACTCAGCTTCCATATCTCAGTTAGGCTTGTGGTTCTCTGCATCTTTACAATCACATACCATCTCAGTCAGTTCAGTTTAGCTCAGTTGCTCATTTGTGTCTGACTCTTTGTGACCCCATGGACTGCAGCGTGCCAGGCCTCCCTGTCCATCAGCAACTCTCAGAGTTTACCCAAACTCATTTCCATTGAGTTGGTGAGGCCATCCAACCATCTCATCCTCTGTCATCCCCTTCTCCCACCTTCAATCTTTCCTAGCATCAGGGTTTTTTCAAATGAGTCATTTCTTTGCATCAGATGGTCAAAGTGTTGGAGTTTCAGCTTCAACATCAGTCCTTCCAATGAATACTCAGGACTGATCACCATTAGGATGGACTTGTTTGAGCTCCTTGAAGTCCAAGGGACTCTCAAAAGTCTTCTCCAACACCATAGTTCAAAAGCACTATATAGGATATATTTATTTATATAAATAATCAAGTCTTTGAGTAGACTTTTTAAAAAAGTTATTGCTTACTTCATGATAGTTGTTAAAAATGAGACTACATTGAAATACGTAACAAATAAATGTAAAGCTCTCTGTTTTTTCACCTGAGAAAATAATACTAACATCTTGGTGTTTCTAGATTTTGTGACATGCTTATAATCTCATAGAATATTTATCTATTTTTCAATCTAGAACTTTTTTGAATTTTTTTTAAGTAGCAGAAGCTCACTTAGCTCTTCAATGTCCTGGAAATTTTTAGGGGACAGAAGGATACAAAAAGGGGATCTGGAAGATGTAAAGACCAGGAGCAGAGCCGCGAAGGAGATGGGTTGAAGGTCATTGTAGTTTTTCTAAAGGTTGTATAAAAAGAAAAGATGGCATTGGGACTGAGGGTAAACTAAAAGCAAGAGAAAAAGTAGTTTTTTCTTGACTGGTGCAGGATCAATCCCTAGTCAGGGGAACTAAGATCCCGCAAGTTGAGCAGTGATGTGGGAAAGGGAAGGGAAGACTGAGCCATTCAACATTGTATTTCCCAGGAGCGGATTTTCATTTTCTTCTTTATTTTTTTCTCTTTGGTGGTGCTGGTGGTGCTGGTGAAGGGAGGCTGTTATAATGTGAGCGGTCTCCAAGGACCCTTAATCCAGATGCCTGCAGTGTGAGGATGCCGCATCCTACAAATGAGAGGGTTACGAGGGACTCGGAGACTTATTTTGTAAATTGTTCCATGTAGAAATTTGCCTGTCCTGGCATCATGCCCTGGATGGAAGCCAGAGAGAGGGTTTCAAAAAGAGATTAAGGTGTCAGTTTTAGAGGCAAGAAAAAGACAGTGGGCAATACATTTGCCTGATTATACCACATACCTCATTTCCACCCAGCTTGTGAATACCTCACAAGAGGTAAAATGCCAGTAACTGTTCCAGTAATCTGGATGACTTCTGAGTGATTTCTCTCCTATATTTGTCAAGTTTTATGTAATGTTATTATTTTTAAAATAAATATTTTTGCATTTTTTTCCCTGTAAAACTTATGCAGATACTGTTAGCATGAAATACTCAATATAATGTTGTTATATATAGAAACAGATGAGTATCCTTTGAGGTTAACTAGTAATTCTGATAGCAGACAGTATTGCCATTCATTGTTAGAACATTTTAACAATGTTGTTGTTCAGTTGCTCAATCATGTTTGACTCTTTTGTGATGCCATAGACTATAGCCTGCCAGGCTCCTGGGTCCATGGGATTTTCCAGATAAGAATACTGGAGCTGGTGGCCATTTCCTCCTCCAGAGGACTTCATGAACCAGGGATCAAACCCAAGTCTCTTGCTTTAGCAGGCTAATTATTTACCACTGAGCTGCCAGGGAAGCCCTATTTTAGCAGTACAGACCTTTAAAATGTATCCAAATCCATACATGTAGTTTATACAATAAATCTAAATAATACCTATAATACAATCAATTTTATTAGAAGACTGATTTCAGTGTTAAGAAATAAAGTTTGTTTCTAATTCTCTACAGATTATGCAATGATTATGTAAAAAGGTATTAACAACAAAGAGTATTAAGTTTAAACGAAGAGCATTAATTTTAAAATTATTCTAACATAAGGTAGAACTTTTCAAGTTTATTTTGATGGGTATCTCATTTTATAATTGTTTCAGAAAAATAATTAAAGAACTAAAATTTAAAAGTTTTCAGTGGTAGATATTTTAACACTTAAGAAAAAAGTTTGAGGATTTTAAAGATTAAACTCTGACTTTGGAAGAGTAATAAATATTATAAGAAAACCTTGATCAATTAAGGAAGAATAAATGAGAATACCAAGACATTCCAAGCCAATGTTAGATTCCAAGGACTTCATGGAACTGATATAAATCTGTAGTTTCCAGAAAACAAAACAGTGAAATACAGACTCTGTTTTATTGCCTTATAGCTAAGTGGTCCCAGAGTGGTGTTCTCCCTCCTCCCTCATCCCCTCCCTCCTCCCTCATCCCCTCCCTCCTCCCCCACCCCCTCCCTCCTCTTTCCTTTCCTTTCCATTCCTCCCTCCCTCGCCTCTCTTCTGCAACACTCTTCTCCATCTAGCCCACCCATGAACCCTCCATTCTCTCACTGGTTTAGCTGCTAGTCATCATTCAGGTTACGTTTATAGGTCCGTAGCTCTGGAAAGGGTTCCCTGGTACTTCATGTCAGGGTTGCATAACTTCCTACCTGCTCCCTCCAAATGAGTTCTGTTGCAGGATGCTGTAATTGCCTCTTTTTTTTTTTTCCCTGTGGAGCCCATACATTTGTGTCTGTATCTGCCTATTTGTTCCACTTTTACATCTGTAGGATCCAGTACTGCATTTATGACCGCTACTGTTCCTTAGTCACTCAGTGGTATCCAGCTCTTTGCGACCTCATGGGTTATACTCCACCAGGCTCCTCTGTCCATGGGGTTCTCCAGGCAAGAATACTGGAGTGGTTTGCCATTCCTTTCTCCAGGGGGTCTTCCCGACCCAGGGATCAAACCCGGAACTTCTACATTGTAGGCAGATTCTTGACTAATAGGAGCTGAACATTGTTTTTCAAATGCATGTCAAATAGATAATAAAAAGCAAAAATAAAAAGCCAAAATAATTTTTTAACTTAGGAAAGCAATGTAAAATGCCTGTTCATCTTTTTACTCATTAAATGTTTATTAAGTGTGTGATTATTATCTAAATATTTCCATTAAGAATTAGGTAAGATAGTATTGAAGAGAAGGAAATTCTATACTTTGGTATTATTTTTTCCTGTATTACAGCCTAATCCCCCTCCTTTTTTAATTGCTCAAGCCATGACTGTAAAATGCATAGAATATTTTACTCTTTTATTCATTTTGTATTTTATGCTTTTTAAAAAATTTCATTTTTTATGACACAATATTTTTACTTGACCACTGACAATGGGTAGTGGCTGATATTTCTAAAGAACTTTTGGCCTTATTTAAGCTGATTATATCCTCAGATGAATGATTATAAAATGTATGTCCAGAGAGACATGACTCATATTGACATGGGTGGTAACTTGGGGTAATAAATGTGGGAGGTAGGCAGAAAAGAAAACAAGTGCTGTAGGTATTTTCTTCTTGATGTGTGAGTACAAAAAGTGTTTACTGCCAAGATCCTGATGATTAGTGAGTTTAAAGGGAAATGTACAAAGTTGTAAAAACACTGCTGAAAAAAATTCAGTGGTGTTTCTTTACTGTCTTTATTCAATTTCATGACAACTAAATTATTGTAGCTGGTAAAATAGCATTTTCACATTAGTAAGAGGTTTGTAGACAATAAATACATTCAATATAAGAATGAAAATCTTAAAGACTTTTCTCTTTAGCTAGTAAATAAAACCAGAAGTATGGCCTCAATGCTCTATTTTGCCATTCAGATTTCTACATAGTTTATAGCATAGTTAATGAGACTAAAAGCAATTTACAAGTGATTTTCTGTATAATACCCAACCCTGAAAAAGGCACATGAAACTCTTTGAAATGAATTATTCAGTGCTTTTATCTTAAATGGTGTATGACTTTAGGAAAAGATACCTAAGGAGAGTTAGAAATAGCAATGCTGCAAAATGCCTGTAGAATCCTCGTCTATGTAAGGCAATCAAGGACAAGATATGTTTATTTCACAAAATGATTTCAGGCACTGCAGGACGTGGGGTACTAAGTTTCTATCAGCTGGGTTTAACCAAACAAAACATCTCAATCAAAATATCACCAAATTGCTCATCTGATGTTTTCTTCTAAATTTAAGAAAAATAAAGGATAAAATTGTTTGTGTTTATTTATGGAAAACGGATGGGAGAACAAATATCTGCGATTCAGATCTCAAAACCAGTCTTTAGCTGAAATATTCATAAGCCAAAGTATTTTCTTTCAAAGAAAATCCTAGAAAATGTCATCGGTTTTCAAGTTCATATGCTCTGCATAAGACTATACAAAGAATATCATATGAAAAGGAATAGTTTGGGTATTTAATGTGAAATGTATGTTATGGCCACAGAACGACCCTCACATGTCACATTGCTACTTTTTCACTGTTTTTTTCTAGATTACTGCTTTCTTCAGGTGACATTCTTTAGACAATAGTCCTGCCATCCTGAATGTGTTTCCTAAGAAGTCCATTTTCATCTTTTGTAAAAGTGCTGATAAATCATTTCCTTTAAAGGTTTTTGTTATTTTTCTTCTAATATAGACCCTAAATATGTTGGCAGCTGTTTTCATAAACTGGAGGTACTGCAGTGCTTTTCCTTTCCTGTGAGCAAAGGAAAACACATGAGTATAGAAAAATAAAGGTAAAAGGAGGAGGTCCAGGACACAGGTTCTGAACATCAGGTTCAGATGTTGTGGTTTACATATCTGATGTATCAAATGCTAAGAAAGTGGCTGAAGGGTTGGTCTAAAGGTTTCGAATTTAATGAGCACAAGATAGAACTGTGTTTATAAATCAAGAAGGTGTCTGTTCTATAACAGATAGTATACCATGTGTATGTCATAATAGTTAAGTCTCCACTAGTATCTGTAGTGGAAACTGACATGGTTGACTGAATCTCCCTGACTTAACCTCTCAGTTTATCCATCCACAAGCTGGGAGTAGCAACAGTGACTTCATAGTATCATGGCTAGAAATTAATGGGATACAAGACAGAAACATCTGATAAAGCAGGTGCTAGTTTATGCTTCCTAAATGACAGCTGTTTTTAAAAATAAAAATTTCTAATTGTTAAGCCCTCTAACTCACATTGAATTGGCTTTTCAGACATATTTCCCTGACATTAGAAGTATTTGGAAGTTGCTGAGAAGTTAGATACCTAATTTTGGGAGATGGAGACAGTAGTACTTGGCAGTGAGTTATATTCATGCTGTCAGTCTGAGACAGATCTGAGGTTCACTTGGTGGGTGGGACATGTATACCAGGACTGCAAATGCTCTTGCAAATGCTGAGCCTACCTGCCATAGATTATCCCTCTGCTGCCTTTTAATTCTGCTGGTAGAAACTGGTGTTTAATTTATCTTATTGACCACTCGAAGCGTCTTTGTGTTGGACCTTACTAGATAGGAATTACTCAGCGTGTTTCTGCTCTGTGCATCTCTGGTCATCATCAGTAAACGCCATGTAAACTTCATTGTTACATGACCTTTTGTTCCAGATGGCTTTGATCTGTCTTGCTTGCTGTATGCAGTCAGGAAAATCTGGCATTTTTTATTTAGTTCATGTAGTTATGGCAATGACCCTGTTGAGAACATCTGCCTCTTGATTTAAAGAGTGTCCGAGAGTGATTTAAGGAGATCTGTAGGAACTGGAGAAACAGTGTCCACTCCTCCAATTCGGAGGTTCTTAGCATGGGATTTTTGGATCTTTCTCAGATGTGTTCTCTGGGATCTGTGAGTTCTCCACAAGCGTTTTTAAGTAGTGGTTTGTTTCTTTTTTTAATTTTTACAATAACGTTAAAATCAATAAACCACAGCATGTTCTGTATAATCTTGATGACCATATTATAACTGAATTTTATTTCCATGCTTGCTTATGGATTTGTTAGTTTACTAGGACATTTACAACAAAGAACTGCAGCCTTGGTGTCTGAAACAACAGAATTTTTTCATCTAGAAGCTTAAAGTCCAAAATCAAGGTGTTGGCTTCTTCTCTGGGCTATGAGGGAAGGATCTGCTCCAGACCTCTCTGGCTTGAGGACAAATGTCTTCTCCCCGAGTCTGTTCGAATCATGTTCTTTCTAGGAGTGTCTGTCTCCATGTCTGAACTTTCAGTTTTAATCAGGGCATCGGGCATGTTGGACAAGGGCCCACCTGAGGAATCGATCTCAACTTGATGACCTCTCTAGAGACTCTATCCCCAAATAAGGTCACATTCTGGGGTAGTGGGGGTTAGGACTCCAGTGTATGAATTTTGGAGGAACACAGTTAAATCCATAATAAGCAAGTCTGTAGGAGTTGGATTCAGTGTTCCTCAAAATGGGATTTTTGGATCTTTTATGGACATGTTATTTGAGATTGGTGAGTTCCCTATGAGCATTTTAAAATAGTGTTTTTGGTTTTGATAATAACCTAAAAAATAACAGAAGTATAGTCTGCGTTATCCACATGGCCATTTTATAACTGAGTCCAATCTCTATGTGTGCTTGTGGGCTTGTGTTTAGAACCAGATTTGGTACCTAAAGCAAAAGCATCTAACTTTTGTTTTGTGGGGCTGCATGCCAGCAGAACAAAGTGACAATGTCCATGTGGGTCTGCCATTGTGTTTATGGGGAATTATTTTTTCAGTTGAAGAGGCAAAAGTATCTTCCCTTTGGGATTAAAACTGGCAGTTGGAAGTACTTTAATTCTTAATGGGCTAACAAGAAAATAGAAGTTGACCAAAATATAAAAGATGGTATTGCATGAGGTTTTCCTAATTGAAGACAAAGTATAAGCAATGTTAAAAAAAACTTGTCTTATGCTCAAATGATCTTGGTATTGAAATGGATGAATAATTTGTAACATTTATTTGTTTCCATCACTGGTTTGGTGGTGAAGTTTATGTTGAAACTGGAATTTCTTTTCAATGTTTGTGAAAATTGAAAACTAATTTTCAGATTGTTTTTGTTTTAACTAAATTTGAGCAATAGTTGGATTGCCTTCACATTTCATGCAGATTTCAAAAATTCAATGGTTTCCCTTGTATTTATTAAAAGAAAGTATAAGTTAATCTTGAGAAACTTTTCCTTTAAAAATTTCCAGCACATTACTGAAGTTTAAGAAGCACTCCTGTGTCAAGATAGGAATAAGCTAGTTGTTTAAGGGGATCCTTCTATCCCTTATCTAATTTTGTGATCTTACTATAGCTGGACCTTTGGAATTCTCTCTAGTATATGTCTATATGTCATATCTTTATTGCGTCGAATCATCTCTGTGATATAAATTTACTTTCTTAAAGTCTTCCATGATGATGAAAGAATGAGAAGGTAGTTCATATGCTTTGGAGGAGGGATTTAGAGGATTAAACTCAGACATTTGGGGATAAATTGAATATCAGACCTCAGAATAAGACCCATTTCCTAGCAACTGTGAGCTGGGAAGAAGCCTATCCAGGATCTTCTCACCTCCTGAAATAGCCGATGATCAGAGATACCCACCTGTGGCTTTATATCATAATGTAATAACTGCTGATAGCAAAGCTTGAGTTAGCCTGCCTGCCATTTAATCATAGCTATCAAATTCTCTCATTAATAATACTGTAAGTTTTACTGTCATCTTGTATTTTAAGTTAACCCAGAAGTAATCTATGCCTAATAGCATAATTTTAATGTAATCAATTGCATGAGAATTTTCAAACATTGCTGGAACAACTTACAGTAGTTTTAATGTGTGACAATTTTTATGCCCTTATATTTTACAGTAAATAAAATACACATATGTCTATAAAACATATGTATTATATAAGAAAAGTGGTCTTTTACTTTATGTTATGGTGGAATTCTTAAAAGCTTTGTTGATACAACAAATTTGAGGCCATATTATAATAGACACTCATGATTTGGTTGGAATATAGTTTTCTAAATTTTAATCTTAGAATCTTAATCTTGCCAATGATTAAGATTCTAAGTGATGGTGAAGAGTTGCTTGGGAAGAAGAAAGTAACTTTATGTCATAACAAGTTATGTTTGTTGATAAAACATGGTAGAGCTCAAAAGGAAGGCTTTTATGGAATTCTGGCTCTAGCACTTTTTGTCAAAATAAATCAGCTAACACAGAAAAGTTGCAAAGTCCCTCTGTGTAGTACATTTTCCTGGATTGTTTACTTTGCTTTTCTTTTTTCAACTTTTCTATGGATTTTTTTTTAGTCCATAAGTGCTATATTTTAGATACATTTATGAATAATTTAGCCCCTTTCTATAGAAGACAGAAGACTCTCATCCATTCAAAGCATATTTATCTTGTATCTACTATATGGGATCCGCATGTTAGAGGCTAGAGACATCAAGTAAAGGATCCATACTGATAGTCCGTGTCTTCAAGGAACTCAGTGTATTGTGAGAGATAGGAAGGTCAATATATCAATCCATTACATATGACATTTACATGGCAACTCAGAGCTTTAGTTATAGTATTAAAGAGCCACAAGGATTCTACCTCTCACTGTGCCTTGGGAAACTAGGGGAGGCTTGACAGTGGACACTGCATTTGACCTAGTTTTCTAGAATAAATATGAATTTAGCAAACAACAGTGATAGTGGCAAATCCCATCCAAGTAGAGGCCAAAGTATATGAAAAACCATGGATGGTGGAAAGTCTATGATATGACCATGGAACTTGAAATAGCCCAGTAGTTGTTCTGTCCTTTTCTCTGAGATAGAGAGATGAGACCAAGAGGAAAGACAAGCACAAGCCTGGAGTCATAGAATGCATTCTTTGACTTAATCAGGGGGAAAAGGAGATTAAGATTTTTAGAATGAGTGAAATATTTTATTTCAATCAACTGTGATTTTTGACCTATACTGATACCTAGAAGATAAAGGTGACTGATAAATGCATACAGTGGAAACAAAAACCTTTTATTATCAAATAGCCGTAATGACTAAGATTTGTTGAATACTTGCTATGTGGTATTCTCATTGCCTTTTAATAAGTGCCACTCGGTGAAGAGGCATTATTATTCCCTTTTATGGAAAGACATTTGTGGAACAGGGAGATTTAGCAGCTTGCCCAAGTTTATATATTTATGAAGAGGCAGATACAGGATTTAAATTCTGTCTTTCTCAGAGTCCTGAAGCTTTAACCACAACACAAATTACTTCTCCTACTCACATGTTTAACTAAGATGATCTTATGAGTGGCAGACTCAGAATTTCTGTAGCTACAGATGATATGGGGATGGGCGGAGCAAAGCTTGATATACAGAACAAATACACTACAAAACAAAGGAAGCGAACAATATCAACAATAACCCTTCCATAGCAGAGTTTGGCCATGATTGTTCAAATTGAGCTGGTTGAAGTAGTTATAAGGTGATAGAATGAAGTCAAAATAAAACAAGTTGTTCTACCCTTAAGGTTTTGGTCAGAGATGAAAAGAAGCATAAGAATTTTATTCTTATAGCTGCTTAGTGGAAAATTGTTCTATAGTTGATCGTGCTATTGATTATGATTTATGATCAGAATTGGAGGAAACAAATGCAAATGTATACACAGTCCACACATTGTCATCTTTTGGATGTTTCTAGTCTCTTTCTTACCTTTTAGCAATTTTATTCTAAAAACTGTTTATTGTTTTGGTGGTGCCTAGAGCTCTTCATTTATTCTCTTTCAAGGCTATCTTTTGTTTATTTTTCCTTTTTAAGCAGTAGGTACTAAGAACATATTCCTTCAGTCACACTTCCAAGGTCTGTAGGTTTATAGAATGCTATGGGGAACTGTTTGTAGGACAGTAACTATGTTACTATGTGTGTACTCCTGGGTGATGAAGATGTCCAGGGAATTAATCAGAGGTGAGTTGCTTCTTCTCTACTGAAGTGAACAGAGAGGGAGCCAGATGACTGGAAACCTTGAGACGCTCTCTCTCCCTTGCCTTAGGAATTATAATGTGTTTCCTTAGTTCAAAAGACATTTCCTGTCAGTTTAGGCAGAACATTACTTGCATCTTACATCAGTCAGGAAGCCCAATTCCAAACGCAGGTTTGGGGTATTGCATAGCCACAGGGCAGAGTGTAGAGAAGTTCATTAGTCCTTGTGGGCACATGCTATGCAGTTTTAGAGATTCAGAATCCCCGTTTTTGTCAGTGAGAGGATGTGACAGGTCTGCCCTGCCTGGCTCCATCCCATTACTGCCCTTGGCTCAGGGCGGACTGAGGTGAGGGAGGGACAGGCAGCCACATGGACGTTGGTCATGAATCACAAATGAATACTCTCTCTCCAAAAAGATACCATCAACTTAAAAAATAGTCACGATCTAAAAGTTGAGAGTTATGTTTTATTCAGCAGAAATTTTTTAGGACTTAAGTCTGAGAGGCAGCATCTCAAGTAGCCCTGAGAGATGAGAAGACAGTGGGGAGGAGTCAGGATATATAGACGTTTGCAACAAAAGGGCAGGTGGTCTGAACATCAGAAGGATTTTTGTGCATTTAAGAAAACCGGATATCTCAAGGTAAGGAATTTAGTGCTTTTCTGTTATGGGAAGATGCACGGTGGGGGCTCACTGAAATCATTCTTTTCCTATCTCAGCTCTCTGGGGCCAGTAACCTGTGTTTTTCACTTCTGAGATCCTCAGAGTTCACCATAGGGAGTGGTTCAGCCTACTGGCAGCTAGATCACAGCTATTTTTCTCTTTCCTGAATGCCCTTAGGGCTCAGGAATTCACATGACATCCTTGTTTACTGATGTGGCAGAAAATACTCCATTTCTCAATACCATGCACAGAAATCATAATAAGTCTTTAGGCATCTGACAAGGGATCATGAAGATGCTGGAGAGGAAGAAGAGAGGGATTTGAAAATAGAAATGACAAAGTTCAGATCCCATGAAGAATGTAATACAGCGAGAGTACAGTTAAGCAGGGCATACGATGTGCTACTGCAGGTATGCCCACCATGATAATCTTGAACGTTGTTAAAGATGAACTGTGATGGCTTCTCAGGTTCCTGGCGGTCCAAACGAAAAGGTTAAACAGAACAAGTTACACAGTTTTTACTGTTTATAAGGAGGAAGCATACCAGGACATCAAATGTGAAAGTCGCTTTTCATCACAGTTCAAATGGAAACCAAACATAGAAGGGATCAGAAATGGCTCAGAGAGGGACAGTTAGCTAGCATAGGACCTTAATGATACCCTTCTTGTACTGTTACTTCAGAAAGAAATCCTCAAAAGTTATTTTTCTCCATCTTTAAAAACATACTATATTCCCAAGAATTCTAATAAATTTACTTTAAAAAAATACTCAGAAGTGTTTAAAGTTTCCTAACAACCACATTCTGTGTATACTGTCAACTAGACTCTGACATTTTGGTTACATTAAAGATTCATCCACAATAAAAATATACTGGGGATAATGGATTTATAACCCTGTGCTTTCTATTTGTTAGTATTAGTGGGCTGAACAAGTGCAGAACAGATAAGGAAAATATACATGTGTCAGGGGAGAACCCCTTCCACACTACCTGTCACAATCTGGAATGGAATGTAGCTCGTTTCTCTCTCAGTTTAATAAGTTTGTCTTCTTAGAACCTATTCTCTGAGTTAATTTTAAGGAACTAGGTCTGCTTAAGTACTGAAGGAGCTCAAAACAGAACCATGACTAAAATAATGAAAAATTATATCCTCAGAGGGAAAAACAAACCCTGAAAATTGAAAATAATAAAGTACTATGTATTACTGAGAAAATGTAGATTCATGACTGTTTAATAATTAAATGATCTAAGTGAAGGAAGAGTATCCAGAGGACATGCCCGGGCAAAGGGCTTTTCCTTTTACAACTCAAACAGAAAGAGCTATCATGAGATCCTATAAAGCAGCTCTGGTTTCATTTAGACCAAAATGTAGTGACTGCTAAAATTATATTGCTTTTCACAATGAGATGCAAAATAAAGGAAGGAAGGCATGATTTGTGGGTCTTTGAAAACAGATTTCAAATAGATGTTCATTGGAAGGTTTTAAAGCCTTAAAAAAAGATTTAAAGACTTTTGAAATATACTAGAAAGCTGATGGTGAAATTAATCCAGATTTATGTTGATATACTTCATCTCATCAAGCAGTCATAGGGATTATTTACATTTGGAATAGAAAATAATAGGATAGACAAAATAATATATCCCTCTTTATTGTTCAGTATAACTCTCCTTTGTAAAACTCAATTTGTTGAGGTATCAATCAATCCAGCAATTGCTTTTTGGTTATGGGCTCCCATGTGGATCACTGGGGATTTCAGACTGTGAGCAATAAACAGGAAACAAGATGAGGTGTGTTACATAAGCCATTGATTTTGTGTGTGTGTGTGTGTGTGTGTGTGTGTGTGTGTGTCCCTGATGAATTCAGGTAAACTTACATAATTTAGATCACACAAATTGGTCTTAATCCATTTTTAGAAGGCTAATCGGCTAGGGTTTATTGGTTCAAAATATTCACCTATGTGCAACATATGCAGAGATCAAGCTGGTTAGGTCTTACTGCTGCTAGGAATTCGGTAAGACACTATCAAGCTTCTCAAGCCATGGCATTCCTGCACTGGAAGAAATCATAAAATGCCAAGTTGATGTAAACATGAAGATGAATCTATTAAGAAAGATTCATAGTAAGTTTTCCTTTCTTTTATTATAAAATCAAGGAAAATGACATGCATCTTTAATATTTCCAGCAAGAGACACATTTGGGGGATAAATAGAATAACTTTCTTTCAAAAATAAATGTTGCTTTCATTTTGAACCTTTGGTTGTTAAAAAATATTGGTGAAAGAGTATGTATGTTTTGCTTCCAAGATGTATTTATAGGCACACAGACTAACCATTAATGTGAAAATTGTATCTTGCCAGATTTTTATACACTTGCAAACAAATTTATGGGCAAATTTATTTTTTCTGCTAGTACTTCTGAGAGCAGAAAAGCAGTAGAAGATTCTGGGAGTTTCTGATCAATAGGAACTTTTCTTGTGGATTTGCTAATGCTTTAGTATCACAATGATTTCAAGTCAGATTATTAAATTTTCTTTATTTTCACAAAATCATTTTCTAGATAATCTTTTAAAGACCCTAAGTCTTATTCTTACTATGATAGTTTTTCCTCCCCAAGGAGTTTAATGTTCAAAAATACTTCACAATCCAATTTGGACTAGGATAGAAGTTGCAAGCCATAAAGAATTTCCAGTTCTTTTTACTGTCTTTCCTGTTGTCACATTTCAGTTTTTACACAGCCTCAGCAAGCATTACAAGTCTCCTGGCATAACTACTAGTTTCTATGAGCACATGACACAATCAATTTTCCTGTACTGAGAAGGATATAACTCAGTCAAAAATCATTCAACTACCGACGAGCTTCAAGATGAAATGATATTCCATATGCCAAGTCTTAGGGTGAAATACAAAGCTGGAGATGAAAGGACAAATCAAAATGTCCATCCTTTCACATTTATTTTATTCTATTCTTCACTAATGTTAATCTCCTTCACTGTTCCCAAGAGCAGGAGATGGGGGCGGGAAACCATCCATGTCTTTTCTAAAGTGTTCTAAGGGAAAATTCCTTTCTGATTTCAAATGTTAGCAGCCCGTTAAATGTAGGAACATGATTCACCAGAAGAAAGCATATAATTCCATTTAAAGTCTGAAATCTCAAGTGTGTAATAAAGGAAGTCACATGTTTGAAAATGATGTTCTATTACTTCCTGCTAGGCAAATGCTGGACTTTAGAAGGAAAAACCAGTTTTAAGAATAAATTGCTTAATAATTTTTACCCTATATTGTATTTCTAGACTTCATGACACTGTGTAATAGACTCTAGGAATTTTTTATTTACTTTTGTTTTCCAAAAACAATAATTTCTTTGGAGGTAAGATACTGGCGTTATGAAGATGGAATTTTAAAGTTTTATATAATAACATCCTATAGGTTTGCAATAATTTTTATCTGTTTTTCAGGATTGCTTTAGCATATAATATATGGCAGAACAGCCAGCAGAATGCCATGTGTTTTTGAATAGTAATAGATTTCACTGCTTGCCTTCAGTAGTCTGTTATAGCATACACCAACTCGCACATTTATGAATTATGTTTATTTCAAAACATAAAATAGGTCTCTGTTCTTTCTCATTGCTGTGGAGAGTCACCACACTAAGGTTTTAATTTTAGAGGAAGACCATGTCTAGCATAATAAAATCAGTTTTGAAGTTAGCTTAATTCTTTCCATATTAGGTAGTCAAAAGAAGAGATTTTATTTAATAGTATTTTAGTACATTAAAGGCAATTGATTTCAGTCAGTGAACTCTTGTTATGATTGAATTTCCTTCACAATTCTTCACAAGAAGTTATTTACTTATTAGATGAAGGAATAAACAAAGCGGTGTTTGGAGAAACTAACCAGGAATTAAGTATGATTAACAAACAGAACAGAACAAAACCAAAAACCTTTTTAGTGAAAATAGCATTACTCGATTTTACTAAAATAAAAATTGAATATTAAGGATAAAATCTAAAGACAATACAAAAGTGTCCTTTTATTATGTATTTTAAAGTATTTTATCCCATTTCAAGGTTTATATTTTTCATAATACTCTCTTCAGAGGTGTCCAGAATTATTACCATTGTTGTTTTTATTATTTTTCATGAGTTAGATTACATCTGGTAGAATTGGACATCTTCTAAGTAGGATAACTTAGCTCTGATTCTTACCTGGAGAAGCTGCCACAGTCTGAGACTGTGCAGGTGTGTGTGTCCTGAGAGGCTGTGTGGACAGAGGGTATCTTTGCTTAATTGTTGTACAGTTAGTGAGAAGAATCTCGGTTGAGAAGGGAAACCCAAGTTTAAAGCAGCTCCAAGGCTTGATGGAAAAGCTAAAGAGATAGAGGATTCATGAGGTCAAAGATTACAATGCTCTGAAACAATAAAGAATCAATAGGAAGAACTGAATGAGTCGTGAGGGTGGTTTAGAGCTAAAGTCAAGAATGTATCAAAGACCAGTGGTTATAGAGGCAGATCATAAGGCAAAGCTGTCTATAAGTTGGGAAGGTAGTCTTGTGCCTAAAGAGTGACCAACTGCCCTAAAGTGAGAAATGGCATAGCTACAAGGCATCCCATCTCACATCAGACATGAGTCTGCCTTTTAAAAAAAAGAGAATGAAATTTAAGGTTGTCAAAAATCCAGTTATTATTTTCAGTTTTTTCAGAGTTAATTAGAATCTGAGCTATTATTATTAGTGTGGTTAATATAAATAAATGATTTTTTCCAGTTATCACTGTGAATGGAACACCTGGAGAGGGGACAGTTGACTTTGGCTAGAGGGCCTTGAATTTCTTTGTGCAATAAATGGAAGTGGTTTTGGGCCTTTGAAATAGAGTTTAAAAAAAAAATAGCAGCATTCAAAGAGAGAGATAGAACATCCTAGTCAAAGGGGTGGAGGTGGAAGCATACTCTTACACCTCCACTCTGAGAAAGGAGGAAAAGGATATAGAATTAAGCTGGGGGAGGAGGGAAGGAGCCTGGCTTGTCTGTTTGACCCACACCCATTTTCCAAGCTCCCTAGCTGGACTTGGTCTCTTGATGAGGGTGAATGAGGAGAGTGAAAAAGCTGGCTTAAAACTCAACATTCAAAAAATTAAGATCATGGTATCTGATCCCATTACCTCAAGGCAAATAGATTGGGAAAAAGTGGAAACAGTGGCAGATATTTTCTTGGGCTCCAAAATCACTGCAGATGGTGACTGTGGCCACAAAATTAAAAGACGTTTGCTCCTTGAAAGGAAAGTTATGACCAACCTAGATAGCTTATTAAAAAGTAGAGATATTACTTTGCCAACAAAGGTCCATCTAGTCAACGCTATGGCTTTTCCAGTAGTCATGTATGGGTGTGAGTGTTGGACTATAAAGAACGATGAGCATGGAAGAATTGATGCTTTTAAACTGTGGGGCTGGAGAAGACTTGACAATCGCTGGGAGAGCAAGGAGATCCAACCAGTCAGTCCTAAAGGAAATCAGTCCTGTATATTCATTGGAAGGACTGATGCTAAAGCTCAAGTTCTTTGGCCACCTGATGTGAAGAGCCAACTCACTGAGAAATACCCTGATGCTGGGAAAGATTGAGGGCAGTAGGACAAGGGGGCCACAAAGGATGAAATGGTTGGATGACATCACAGACTCAATGAATATGTGTTTGAGCAAACTCCCAGGAGATGGTGAAGGACAGGGAAGCCTGGCATGCTATAGTCCATGGGCTCACGAAGATCTGGATGTGACTTAGTGACCGAACCACAAGCTAGACTTGGAGGTTTAGCCCAACTCAGGTTCTGGCATCATTTTGGTTCGCAGAACTGTGGACATTCAATTAGCATTTGACCGAAAGAAATTATTGCAAGGCTGTTTTGCTGTTGGCTCTGGTATTTCCTTGCTCTGTCTCATGGAGTTTCCCATTTGTGACTTCTCTGGGATAGCTGTGTCTGTGTTATTTCTAGGTCTGTCCTATGTAAGCCCTACCTGGTTTTTTGGAGCTGTGGGCTGAGCCTCAGTATCTCCTGTTTGGGATTTAGATAGCTGTTTTATAGGCACAGGTGATAACCATAGGATGTTAGCTGAACACTGAGGGAACTTTGACCCAGATACAAAAAGCTTGTGGAACTAGTTGAGTCATCTCTTCCTAGAATAGTTCAAAAGTTGCAGCAGTCCTGGGTAATGAAGATAAGGCTTTAAAAAATGATTTTCCTATTAGGATTCTTAACAAATAACACTCTACAAATAAAATTGTAAACATTAGAGCTGGAAAAAATATCTCCCAGCATCCTATTTTCTTAATAAATCAACTTTATCCACTTTTCCATTTTCCTTTTTAGTTTTTACTTAAACCAACTTATCATTGTTGTAAGCATAGTAGAGATCCAGATAACTATGCCAGATCTACTCTAAAGAGAAAATGTAAAGGTTTATATTTTACCCCCCTCTCTGATGTGAATGTTAGTGAGCACTCAAAATTCACGTGTTGAAATCTGAACCCCCACTGTGATGGTATTATGAGGTGACATCTTGGGAAGGGACCCCCATGAATGGGATTAGTGCCCTTTTAAGAGGTGTAGAGAGGTCTTTAACCCCTTCCACCCTGTGAATGTGAGAAATATGTGACCTAGAGGAGAACCCTCACCTGACCACAGTGTCATTCTGATCTCAGACTTCCCAACCACCAAAATGGTGAGTGATGAATCTCTGTGGTTCATAAACTACAGTCAATGGCATTTTGTTGTAGCTTCTTAGACATAAGAGACGCTGGTTCAATCCTTGGGTCAGGAAGATCCCCTGGAGAAGGAAATGGCAACCTACTCCATTCTTGCCTGAAGATTCCCATGGACAGAGGAGCCTGGCAGGCTACAATCCATGGGGTTGCAAGTGACTTAGCAACTAAACCACCAGATAGACAAAGACGCTACCCAACATGATGAAACAAAAGTGATTTAGCAAAGTTATACTAACACCTACTGAGATAGCTAGTGGGTGCTCAGATAATTTTTTATTTTTGTAAGCAGAACTGCACTTTGTGAGAAAAAGATCATTTGACCACCACTCATTGAAAAAAATCTTGAGAATGGTGGAGACCCTTTGCTGTATGCATTGCAAACGTATTTTACCTGCTGTATTTGTTGCAAACATTATTAAAGCTTGTATTTTTTTTAAGCATCCAAAATCTTTTTTAATAACAAAGTATGATCTGGGATTAAAACTTGTCTTAATATTAACTCCCTGAGGTTTTATTTGCTATTCTTCTCCCCTTCCAGTCAGCATTTTGAGAGATAAGAAAAACAGTTTTTCAGTGAAGAAAACACACCAGTGAACCACAGTTTCTGGGCTGTTAGGAGAGGGTTATTTAACCCTGGAGAGAGGCTGTGGTTGTCATTTTTCAGGGTATTTCTCACTGAAGTTACATTATGTGAATTTGATGATCAGGTAACACAACTTTGAAAGATGACCATAAAATAGTTCTGAACTATGGAAGAAAAATATAATTTTGGTGGTAGAGGTCACAGTCTGTAGGGTAGAAAGCAGGGTTTGTTTTAGACAATTTGGTTAAATATGGTGAAACTTGTCTTTGAATCACCTTACCCCCTTTTTTCCTTCTGCTGTTTCTCCTTTTCCTCATACTCGCTGATATCATGTATTCTAAAACTTATACAGAGAGCTTCTTGATGGGTTAATTAACACAGAGGCTTTAGTGGCTTAATTACCACCTGTCTAGAAGGATATAAATTTTGCAAGGAGAACCTCAGGGAGTAATATTTAACCTAAGTCTGTGGTTCTTCAATAGCAGAATTGCAAGAGCTGCATTCTTGGAAGGGGAGGTATTTGCTGGACTAAATGCTTCTTGACCTGTAATTATATCATATTAGAACATAACTACTTAGTATGTGTAAAGATGTCCTGAAAAATGTTCAAGATATTTGGAAAGGGAATTGGGTAGATAATCTCAAGATTTATTTTCTGCATGGGGAACAGAAAATTGCAAATCCTTTTTCTTGAAAGGATGGGCAGTTGTTGTGTGCTTGCCTTATGCCTGTAGTCAGTGATTATTAGCATGCCTCAGTGGTTTATAATTAAGTGAAGCCACTTCTTTGAACACTTCTGAAATATTAGGGCTTATTTGTCCTCTTAACATCATTTTATTTTTTCAGTGATTGTTTCAGCAGCTCTCCTAAAATTCTGCTTAATAACATTCAAAATCCTGATCTGGTAAAGAATGCTAAGTTAGGTTGAAATCATTGGCACCATCCCTCAGAAGTTTTAAACTTTTCTGGGGTATTTCAGTACCCTAGGATGGCCATGTCAACCCTTTGTCCTCTGGGGTCTTTGGGTCATGGGACATGGTTAAGGACTTGGTGATTTGGGACATATAAAGAAACAAAAAAATCTGCAGTTGTTTCTATAATTGCTTGATATTTCTTAACATAGTTTATGTCTCCTAGAATCAAATTTGAAGATATGCTGGGTAAAAAGTAATATTTATTTACTTTAAGTGCATTTATTGATCTATATTAATTGGAATTACATGTAAATGTCACTAGACTCCATAAGCCAATACTTGAAGTTCTTATTCATTCCTTTTCTATGAAGAACGTTGACATAAATAAAACTATTTTGAAAAGTTACTTATATATTCAATTAATTAGGACCTTTTTCTCTCACTAATTTTGTTTTAAGAAGGAAGCTTATTTATGTTACCATAGCAATTCAAGTCATAGCAAATTAAAAGAAGCAATGTCGTCTTGCATAAATTTTTCTTTTATGATCTGAAACTGCCATCACTATAGGGGATCCATCTAGTGCATTATTACTCTAAAAATTCATATTATTATATTTGGCCAAATGGAAAAAATTAATTTAGGTTATATTGAGAGCTAATGGTCAAACTTATATCCATTGACATCTAATGCTGCATTGTTAAACATGTGTGGTCTTGTTTTTATTTGCCCTCAAAAGTAAAATGCTTTGTTCTTTAAGACTTTCAGACACAGAATAAATCAGGGATTAGCTGTCACTCAGGTAAATTCATGGCAAACCAGATGAGGAGTAATTCTTGACCAGAATTTGCAGTTGTTCAAGACCAGTTCAAACGATTTTTCTTTCTTTCTATATTCTGCAGTTATGTTCTTATCCAAAAACCCCACCCTTGGGAAATAATCATTAGTTTATTTTCAAGGGTGAGAAACCCATAAAATTATGATTAAAAATATGTAAATCAAACATGTGTGACAGGTAACGTTGCTTTTTGGTGACACTCCATGGCTGAAGAGTGTTTGTTTTTATTTTCTTTATTCAAACAGTAAAGTCAGCTGAATGCATCAGTGTGGTGACTTGATGACAACTGGATGACCTGAGACAGAGGTCTGGTTAGAAATCCTCTTTGTTCTTTGTGGCTCTGTCTGTAACATTCTGCCGTTTCCTTTCAAGTGGAGGTTGGCATAATGGCCTGTAGGGAGGATGACCTGATGTAACCTGACCTACAGAAATGCAGGGCTTTATTTCACTGGAACCTCTGACATGCCTTTTATGCTAATATTATATTGGAATGGAAGAATTTGATCACTTTGGGAATCAATGGCTACCCTAGACTTTTGGGAAACATGTTAAGCAAATGAACTTGCTACTTTTCCCTCCTTGGTTTTTTAAGACACATGACTCTATTAAGGGAAATTTAATCCGTATGTTTCTGATTCCTTTACACTTAACTCATCAAAATGTTGTTTTGTAAGAGCCCTTTGAAGTCAAGGAAGCCTTTTAAGTCATTTTTTATGAGACTTTTTCAAGCCTCTTTTCTTAGGAACAGGAAGTGGCATTTAGCCAACAGTTAACAAACTCAAACGACAAAAGGTTCAACTCTGGTTTGAGTCTCTGAACCCACAAGTGTTTGAATGGATTCCTGACATGACCCATCTTTGCTGTGTATGCAGTGCCAATAGCCATCATAACAGTCCTAATTACCAAGATGACTCCAGGATCCTAACTGCCTGCCAACTCACAAGTGTTTCTCTAATCAATCTACTTCATGCTAAATTATGACTCATTTAACTTTAAAGGAAATACTTTATTACCCAATCGCCGGGTGTTTTTGTGACTTTTGTGAGAGTTACTTAAATTGTCACACTCACAAAGCTTGCTAGATAGAGCTTTTAAATCCAGTCACCAGTAAAATCACCCAAGAGTTCAAGTTCACAGGACAAGTGAGCATTGATGGACCACAAAGTTGTCTACCCACAAAGACAGAGCTTATTTCAACCCCTCAGTTTCTGAGTAAAGAAGATAACATGGATCCCGCCATCCTTTAGAAAAGAAAACACACATTAGAATAACAAATGAAGCATCTGGCTTCAAAAGTTCTCCTTTGATTTATAGTCAACAGTTGTTGTAAGTATAAAGTAGCTTCCCTTTCGCAAGAAATTTATAGCCCAAGCGAGCACAGTACTGCCACGGTAGTTCCTACTGCCTACTGCATTTGGAGTGATACTGTCCAGTAGGGTTTGGAATCATCCTGCTGAGCACTAATTCTGCAACTTGCAAATTATGCCACAGTGAACATGCCAGATAGCAACAGCTGATCTACGTGGTGAATGCTTTAAAGCAATCTCAAAGGTAACCCAGAGAGGGGTAGGAAGAAATAATTCTAGAAACAGGAGAGTTTCAGTAATTAACATTGATGTGAAGAGAGCTTGGAAAGAATGCTCTATCTCTTCTTTAGGAGGTGTTGTAACTCAGTGTGCTGTAGACAGGGTTTATGATCCAGGCTACGGAGCCCGGGGACATGGTGCAGAGTACATCCTTACAGATATATTGGATAGCATAGTGCTTTACGTGCCTAGGGGCTCTGGAATCGGACAGCCAAGTTCAAAACCTGACACCATCCATCACTGCATCTGTGATTCTGGGAAAGTGGGGATAATAGAGCCTATCTCATTGGGCTGTTGTGAGGATTAAAGATGACAAAGGTGAAGCATATGGTAGATGCTCCATAAACTGTGATGAGGTTATTGGTGATGATGATGGAGAGGAGGATGTTGTGTAGAACCAAGGAAGAGGTATAAGGAGGAAGCAATGAAAACAAATTTTAAGTAAAGAAAAAGGAGGACGCAGTCACTCAGGTATAAGTTACACATTGAGAGTACTGAGCTCCTATTTGCTTTGTGTGTGCTGAGTCCCTTCAGTCATGTCCGACTCTGTGACGCCATGGACTGTCCAGGCTCCTCTGTCTGTGGAATTCTCCAGGAAAGAATATGGAGTGGGTTGCCATTTCCTCCTCCAAGGGATCTTCCCATCCCAGGGATTGAACCTGCATCTCTTATGTCTCCTTCATTGGCAGGTGGATTCTTCACCACTAGCACCACCGGGGAAGCCCTTATTTGCTTTAATCTTCCTGAAAGTTTGCATCTATGTCATGGCGTTAAGTGACACTGGTGTATTGCGGCTTCTAGAATCATTGTCCTTCCTCTTGGCCTCTTTCAGAACAAGGCTGTCTTCAGCCTAATCTTCAGCTTTTCTTGCTGAACTTTGGGCCTTTTCTCCAACTTGCATGTTCTCTTCAGATGCTGTAACTGGACATGGTGCTCCCTCCAGCTTTAATGCCCTCGCTTCTTACCTGTGTGGCAAATCGCTCCTTATCTTTCAATGCTCAAGCATCATGTCCCCTGTATAAGCTGAGGACTCCTTTATGCTGCTTCAGGTATTCTTCGTTTTCTGCTTTCACTGCACCTCACTCATATTATTCCACTATAGCACTCATCCTTTGTGCTGGAAATCACTTGTATGTTTATCTCTGCCCTCCCTGGTGAGCACTGTGGGGTGGGGACTGCATCTCTCATCTCTGGGTGCCACGCCTAACACAGCACCTTGAACATGGTGAGATTCAACAGAGACTGGATGGGGGAGTGAAATGTGTCTAGAGAAATAACAGAAAGGTAAGGTGGGTGGAAAGCAGTTTTCATCTTTATCACTTCCACTTTTACCCTGGTAGACTCTGGATTCCATATTTCAGTCCTCCTAGTAGTCACATCTAGCAAATTTGAGTGTCTGAGAAGTAGTCTATGTGTACAGGTAAGTTTTATCTTTCTCTTTGAAAGATATTCAACAGTGATCACTATGACAAAGAGTCCCTATTGTATTTCCCATGTTATACGTTGAATATCATAGACCAGATTTCAAAGCAGCTTGACCGGGACAGAGGTTTTCCTTGTTTCCTCTTCTATGCCAGGCACTAAGGCAATGAAAATGAAAACCCCAGGTTCTTTGCGTCTATTTGGGTAATTGCTTCAGTTCCTTTGAGTGATTCTCCAGTCTTCAGAGTGACTCATGGTGTTAGTATCAACCCTATTAAATGCCGATGTCAAAGAGTCTTTCCTCTTGGACTTCATTGCTAATAATACCTTCACAACATCTTCATGAGTGTGGGACTTACTGAGACACTTGTGTACAACCTTCAAAACCCAACTGCATGTGTGCTAGGAAAATTACAAGTCACTGACTGTGAGTGATTGATGCATATGTCTAAGACATGGCTTACAGCTCAGCTGATGCCCTACACTGGAAAGAACTGTGAATTTTGCCTGACTTCAGATCCATTTTGTGAATTTTTACCCAGAGATTTTCAGTCTCGAGTCCAGTCAGTGCCAGAGAGTAACTTGAAACACTGCACCCTCAGAGATCCACTGCCTAAGGGAAGTGACCGCAAGTCTAAGTTTCTCTCCTTGACCATTTTACCACCCTCATGCTTAGCTAAGTTGGTACAAGGATTTTTTTAAACTACAAGTCATAACCCATTAATTAGTCATGAAATGAATTAAAAAATGAAATGAATAGAACATACCAGTATATTTTGCTTAGTAAGAGTAAATATTGTTCCATGAAACTTTTGTTTTCTTTATTAAATTTTACCTCTGTGTGTGTGTGTGTGTGTGTGTGTGTGTGTGTGTGTGGAGTGGTGTGATGTGTGTGTTGGGTCTTGATATAAAATTTATTTCTTAACTCTGGGTTGCAGTAAAAACAGTTTGAAGGCTGCTGTCTTAGAAGCTCTAAAGCAACCTGGGGTTTGGATGTTGATCAAGGAATCACAACCACCTTGTAACACCAAGCATCCAAACTGGACCATTGCTTGGCACAAACTAATGTATGTCATGTGGCTTCTTACCAGCACCAGGTCTCAATTATTCATAGAAATGAAAGACAGGCTATCTTAGGTAATTTACCAATTTTGGATTTCTTATGTCTCATTTTACTCATTTTCTCCCTTAATTTGAGAAACATCTATTGAGTACTATATGTCCAGAACTATTCTAGGTGCTGGGGGACAACAATGTAAAAGTCATCCCTGACCTCACGGAACTTAGGATCTTGCCAAAGAAAATATATTATAGTTCTGAGCTACAAAATTAATTGTTTTCTTCTTCTTTTGCCTTAGCTGTTGACTTTTTCTGGTGAAAAGGCTAATAAATAGGAACTGGTCAAATAGGTAAGCAGCCAAAATAAAAAATTAGGGAAAAATGAGCCTGAAAAACACATGATTAGCCCTCTTGGTACTCCGAGCAATGGGAGGAATAATGTCATACATGTTTGATGTCTATCATTGGCCAAGACCCAAAAATCTTTGGTTCTTCCTATGAGTCTTTTGTCCTTGTGGCCATAGTTATCGGACATCGTGGAAGGCCTGGGAAGGCCCCACCCTCTAATTCTGACCAGACTTTGAATTCTTCTCTGGGAGCAAAGCTAGGTAGCAAGTTATTTTTCCCTTGTTGTTTATGTTTCTCTGTTTCTAGTTGCTCCGTGCTGCCTTGTAACACTTAGAGATCACTGAGTAAAATCCCTTCAGCGTAATCAGTCGTAAATAGTCCACGTTTCTTCAACCATTAAAGTAAGGAAAACAACATACTTGCCTTTTAAAGAGGAAAAACAAAGGACGTGTACCATGGCCTCTAAAAGATTTTCCCGTATTTTGTTTACATGGAATTTCAAAAGCTGACAGTGTCTTTCCTTCCTTCCTGCCCATTGAAGTCATGAGAAGCTTCCCATGGAAGTTTGATCATTCTAGTTTAAAATATTTATACAGTCTCTCATGTACTCAAGTACTCGTCCACAGTAGAATTCTATAGCATAAGGGCTTGATATCTTCTGAACTCCTATTTTGTTTTTTCCCTCAACAAACTTGTCTTTTAACTATCATATAATTTTACTTTATGATCCATTCCACATTCCTGCAGGAAGTCTTCTTTTAAACATGATTATATACTTCAAGAATGGAGCTGCTAATTTTTTACTGAGTTGCATTTTTTACGGTTGCGCTTCTACTTCCTGGAAGCATATTTTGGATGACACATCCATAGCAACGGTAGTTTTATTTATAAGTAAACTGAAGAAGAAACATGGACTTTGGCTTGTCTGGGTGTGCAAAGCACATCCAAATTGCAATCGTAATTATGTCCACTGGTGGTGATATGGTTCGGGGTTTATCAAGATTTCCAAAGAAATCTGTTGTGTGGGAGGAAATCTACCAGCTATCACAACACAGACTGAGACAAACTGATGTGGGAATTTCTATTTTTTGTTGTTGTTGTTGAAACATATTTTAAATCTAGTCTTTAAAAATGAGTGTAAATGGTTGTTTAAAAATGAGTTCAAATGGTTGAACTAATGAACAATCTGAGTCTACTCACTAAGTAGTAGTGAGTATCTACTCACTAAGTAGAAAAAACATATATCAAGTACTTATTATGTTAGGCATTGTGGGGACTGCAAAGAGAAATAGAATCTCATCTTCAGCTTGAGGAACTGATTCCTGTAGAGTGGATTATGCATGGATAGCAAGATCTGGGGCAATGTGTCTTAAAGTCTGGAATAAGTTACATTAAGGTCAAATGAGCTCAAAGGAATGACAAGTGCCTATCTCTAGACTAGGGTATTGAGGTGTGTATGCAAGAGAGGATGAGCATTGAAGGAGAGGTAAGATTTAACCTAATCACTGGGCTATGGAGAAATGGAGAAAATTCCAGACTAGGTGAGCAGATGAGTAAATGTTGGTTTCCCATTTTGACTTGAGAAGGTAGGGAGTGGGCCAAAAAAAGGCAAGGTGGGGCTGGAATTTGCATGCTCTTGAATGCTACGTGATAAGAGTTTATACTTTATGTTCTGTAGAAAAGAAAATTTCACGATGATTTTTAAACAAGATCATGATGCACTTTTGTTATTTTGATCTTATTGTTGACTGCTATTTGTTTTGTTTTCTTTTTAAGAATTTTGTTGTCTTGTTTTTTTTTTTTTTTTGCTATTTTGATTTAATTTTTTGTTTGTGTGAGGATAAGCTGTAAGTAGTAAGTTATTAGAAGGAAGAGAGGCTGGAGGGAGCGTGTCCAGTTTAGATGTGATCATAGTAGTCTCCAGGAAGGGAAACTCAATGCTATTGTAAGCAGGAAGGCAAAGCCAGAGCAGAAGGAGAGATGCTGGCAGTCGAATGGACCAGATGGGTAACTGACAGAGTAGTAGTGGAGGGCAGGTGAGGCAGAAGTACGCGATGAGGATGATGCCAAAGACTCTGGCTTTTGTCATACAGTAGATGGTAAAATCAGAATAGACTAATGGCTCACCAGAAAAAGAAGCGTGTTCTGCAGTACTTCTGGGGAAGAACACATGAAGTGATTGTTTTTGCTTTGGCCAAGGTAGATGAAAATACATATTTAGATCAGGGCTTCTCAGGTTTTCATGGACATACAGATGAAGGGGGTGCTTGTTAAAATGCAGTAGGTGAAGTCCAAATTTCCTATTTCCCCTGCCCCAGCTTCCAGAAAATGTCAGTTCTGATGATGGGTTTCTGCAGCAAAACCCTAGAGGCTGGGAAAGAAGTTAGAGTGATTTAGAGGCCATTTTAATAGAGGTCTTAATTAAAGTCCTGAGACCAGAGGCACTGACATTACAGAGGACAGAATAAAAAGAGAAGTGGGAGGGGAATGGCAGATGTGCCTAAACAACAGTGTCAGGTGGGGAACACGAGCCAGCAAGAGGATTTGGAGGAATAGCCAGAGATGTCTTAAGAGAATGTGGGATACTTATAATCATGGAGGAGCTTGAAAAAATAAGGTAGTTCCTAGAGTCAAATGCAAAATGATCCCGAAAGAATGAGGATCAAGATCAGGACTAAAAAATTTTAAGATTGTGCTTTCCATAAAAAGGTAAAAACACGGATAGTTTTCATCTGAGTGATAGACTTGAATAGAAGGTAAAGAGGAAGCAAAACTAGGTGTACATTATAAATGTAATTTTTGATAATTAATTGTATGGGATCATACACATCGTTTCTTGAGGGTATTGCTGTTCAAAAAGGGGCTTTTATTGGGGGGGCGGGTGGTGAGACTGCAGAACATTATAAGCAAGTAAAGGAGCCAGTAGAGAAACATGGAGATGACCACTAGGGAAGACAGAGAGCTCAACAGGGCAGAAGAAGCAAGGGTCAGTAAAGAAGAGAGACGTTTATATCTATTTCGGTTATTCGTTGCTGTGTTCATCAAACCACCTCCAAACTAAGTGACACAAAGCAACATCACTTTGTCGTTTCCCACCTGAGACGGTTCTCCTCTGCTCCGTGCCATCTTAGCTGGGCCCGCCGGAAGTCGCCATAGTTTGCACCAACGACCAACAGGTTGGGCTTGTTCATCTCACTCCTTAGCCTATTTGGCAGAAATGCTGAAGGCTCTCTTTTATCCTCCAGACCCTCTCTTTTATTTTGTCTCTCCAGTAGGGTAACCTGGAGTTTTTTTTTTGTTTGTTTGTTTTTTAATATGATGACTCAGGGGAGAGAAAACTGCAAGACCTCTAAGGCCTAGGCACTGACATCCACCCAGCATCGCTTCGGTCCTGTTCTTTAGGTCAAAGGCAAGTGCTCTGTAGTCACAGAGCAACTGGGAGTCCAGGCGGGAGAGGATGGGACAAGGGCAAAAATACAGAGATGCATGATACCGGGGGGCCGATTATAGTAACTTAGCACACTGCTTCTAAGACAAAAGAAAAAGAGAGGTTTAGTCAAGATAAAGAACAGTCTGTAGTGAGGAGGGAATTTGAAGAAGTTCAGGTTGAATGATTTCACTCAACAGAGACTGAAACCAGCTCATCTCTTAAAGGAGAAGTAGTTGTGAAGGGGTTTCTGTGAGTCAGAGTGATTCCTTTTCTCTTTTAATATAGGCTTAAGTGAAGTTGCTCAGTCGTGTCCAACTCTTTGCGACCATGGGCTGCAGCATACCACGCTCCTCCATTCATGGGATTTTCATGGCAAGAGTAATGGAGTGGGGTGCCATTTCCTTCTCCAGAGGATGTTCCCAACCCAGGGGTCAAACCCAGGTCTCCTGCATTGTAGGCAGCTGCTTTACCATCTGAGCCACCAGGGGAATCCAATATAGGCTAAACCACTCTGGAATTCTGAAATACAGCTGGTGTTAGGGGATGCAGCATGAGACAAACTTCATTCAAATAGAAATTTCCTTTTTTTTTTTAGTAAAGTATTTTTGAAGTGCATATATCGTTTGTGCCTTCATATATAATCTTTCATTATATGTGATTTTATTAAAAACAATATCAAAAACTGAAGGGTCTCAGGTTTACTGAGATTGCAAGCTAAAGAGTTAGCTTGTCACAGTTTCGTGGATGCTAATGGAAGTCAGGAGACTCCAGTGTCACAGATAAAGACCTTTCTTATCCAGAATACCTGCATTCTCCTGGGCTGGTTACCTTGGCCCTCAGCTCCAGTGAGAAGAAGGCTATGTGATGTCTGAGCACATAGTGGGTTGTATTAGAGAAGTATGACCTTAGGGAACTTGACTCTTTTATAATGGGCAGTAGGCATGCTTCTTTTTAAGAGGGAAATATCATATTTACTATACAGTACAGTGATTTTCCCATGTCATGGGAGGAAATATCATCTGTATTTTCCAAGGCTGTAAGCAAGCCTATCCTTTGCTCCAGTGAAAGATGCTATTTCTATCTTCCAGTACCATTTCTTACACAAAGCATCTTTGAAAACATAGTCCATAGAAAAGACAGCCAGTGCCTCTGTTTACAGGATATGTAGAAATGTGGGAGTCCTGTGGGGAATTGTCTCCCAACTAATTTTGAAATATTAGTTCTTTGTGCAAGAAATGGTCAAAATAAAATCCAAATAAATTTTTACCACTAAAAAATATTTCATAGTAACCTTCAGCACACAGTTGTTTAAAAATATTTTTAAAATTTTAAATTTATAGTGTGTTTATTTATATATAAGATTTAATATCAACACATTTTTCATGTAGGCAATGTAAGTACATATAAGGCTCTCTTATTAGGATTCATACTGGAGCCTGGGTAATGTATTGGGATTTTTAAAATAAAAGTTTAAACTGCAGTTAGAGGTATATCAGTTATCACCATGGTAGGATTTTCATAGAATGCATTAGTAGAAAATATGGGATAATCGGTAAACACATTTGAAGATGTGCTGTATTGAAGAAGGAATAATAAATTCACTGTATACAGTTAAGCAGGTGATAAGTATGAGAGTGTTATAATAGAAGCTGTTATCTATTTAGAACCCTGATTTCAGTATTTAGCAGCTTGAGTCTCTGGGGAAATCACAGTCACCAGGGTATTGGTGGGCTTATCATGCAGTGACCACCAATGACCTCCCTAGAATGGCCCGCTGCAGGTGGCCCTGGCTTTATTCCCTGGACTCCAGCTCATCTTATCCCCAGTACTTCATATAGGGCAGCTGGAGTCAGGTAGGGACAGGGCTATCCAGGCTACAAATACTCCAAGGGATTTGTTCCAGCCCAGGGTATGGGGAGGGCACATCAGGACTTGATGTGAATTTACCTTTTGAATAAAGCATGGTGTGATATGAGTCTGATGCAGTCCCAAGTGTAATGGAACCCGGGAACCTTTTCAAAGCAAGAGAGGAAGTTTATCAGAGTGTCCATGGGATGCGTGCAATTGTTGGTGAAGTTTGAATACCATCCTTGTTAATCATTATGTAGGTTTTATATTTTTCTATCAATAATAACTTTAAAGACACCAAATATATTTTATCTATAAACACACATATATCCTACTGTATATTTAATTTAACTCAGTAGATCATGATGGGGAACATTGTTAATTCTGAATCCCAGGTAAATAAGTGTATGAATGAAGATCAGACTCTTAGGAGTGAAGGCAGGACATGAAACAGAATTCAGAATGTTCACTTTCTTACTTCAGGCTCAGAACATAAATATTCATTAAGTTTCTTGTTGTTTTCTCTTAGATTTATATTTGCATTTCTTTTCATTGATTTATTTTAGGTCAAAGTATACAATTTCATTTCAAGGAAGGGACACTAAATCAATTATTTATCTTCTTAATGTTCCAGTTGTGTCTGGTAACTTGATGAAACACACAAGTGGTTTGGAACATAGCGTTAGTCAATATAGCCAAAGAGAATAAGGAAAGAAATAAATGAGAAGAATATACATACCAATATCCACTTCTTTTCCAGCCTTCAATATGCTTTCTTGTTTCTCCTGTGATGTCTTAACTCCCTCCTAAATACTGGCTGTCTAGACATAGTACTATTTTCATGTCATTTTACTTTGTTAAACATTTACTTCCTTATTAGTGCATGTTCCTTATTAACATGCACATCCTCTGCTTTTCTATCTACTGTCTTCTTATTCTTTCTTTTTACCCCTTCATATATATTTTTTGAATACCAATTTTTGGCCCTGGGCATTTAACCCTTTCCAGAGTCAGAGAATTGCTACTAGAATGACAAGGAAATGGCTTTAGAGGAATTAATACAATGTTAACTCTGTGGAAAAACTCATACTTAATGTTAGAAGATTTTGCTTTCCAGGTGGAGATCTTTATCATCCTGACCACTCTTAGGCTTTCCCTGGTGGCTCAGATGGTAAAAGAATGTGCCTGCAATGCTGGAGACCCAGGTTTGATCCCTGGGACAGGAAGATCCCCTGGAGAAAGAAATGGAAACCCACTCCAGTATTCTTGCCTGGAGAATTCAATGGACAGAGGAGCCTGGTGGGCTACAGTCCATGGGGTGGCAAAGAGTCGGACACGACTTAGCGACTAACACTTTCATGTACTGTCCAGACCAACTCTATGGGGAGATCATCAAAAGGAGCGCTGGGACCCAGATGCAGATCCCAGATCTAGTACATGTATTCTCCCCACTCAGTTCTTTCCTTATTCTCTTAAGCTGTATTGACAATTGCTACATTCCAAACCACTGGAGTCTTTCATCAAGTTACCAGATACTATGAGAACATTAAGAAGATAAATAATTGATTTAGAATCCCTTCCTGAAAATGAAATTGTATTTTGAACTAAACTAAATCAACAATCATGTTCTGAACCTGGAGTACTGGACACCCCCAAGCAAATGGCAACAGCAACATAGAAGTGAGCAATAAGACCCTCCTTAACAAAACTGAAGGTTACTTGAACAGTGTTTCTGATCTCTTTTAAAAGCATAGCAATTGCTTAGAAAAAGCACCTGGCATTCAGACATCCTGACAAATATCAGAAAAGCTTTCTGTTGGGCTGACTACGCCAGGGTAAGAACTGGGGTGTATCAGCAGAGGGAGCTGAAATAGTAGAATTATAAGCAGAGGAAGAGCTTTAGGAAAGAACAAACCTAATTCAAATGCCATCACAGTACAGTGAATTGCAGGGAAAGCAGTTATTGTGAGAGACCCTCCTGGGAGTGCAAAAATCACACATGGCCTTTTGAACCAGGAGGACCCCTGCCTGCTGGTGTCACGCTGTATCTGTCTCAAGCAGTTGTCACTATGTTACCTTTTTCTTAGGTTGGAAGGACTTTGGGTCATGCAGTTATCTTTCCTTGAACACATGTGCCTGTTGGACATCTGGGTGGTGAAGAAAAGCTCTATTATGATAGGAAGCCATAGCTAGGAGAGCAGGACGAAGGCCCAGAACCTAAAGGTCTGGATACAATTGGGCAAGAAATAACAAAACCGATACCATTTATTGATTGATTGCTACTGGCCCGGCTTAATGCCAGGATGTGGAGAATTTAGTCAAGGTGAGTTTAGTCTCTGTCCTCAAGCTTATAAAGTCTGATGAAAATTTGCCGGAAACCAGGGAATTCACAGGCACTGAAGGCAAACCTGGTGCTTCAAGATGCCAGACAAGATAGGACAAAATGCTGGGAAAGAAAGCAGCAGATGTTCTACTATAGAGATCTTGAGAGAAAGATGCAGACATCAATCATGTAACATATCAGGGTCTTGCATAAGGGAGCAAGGAGGACATAGAGGGACAAGGACAGTGGGCTGATCTGGCTAGAGTGAGAGGGTGGGACAAATAGCAAAGCAGGACCAGAAACACACGTCATCATTCACTCACTAGTTGGCTTCTGATAGACATGGTCTCCTTCCAAAGAGGGCGCATTATACATGCAAACATGGTCAGGGCTTGCTCCTGGAAATAAGGGGGAGGAGTACAGCTTTACTACTCCTTCCCTTAAGTCTCTCCATTACTCTTCTCACCCCCTATTTCCCACTAAGGGTTGAGGCTCATCGTATTTCAGGAACATGCTTGCCACCAAAACAGTTACAAACTTGGACTTTACTGTTAAGAAGGTCATTCTCTGTTAAGAAGAGAGATAGGAACCAAAGAGGACAATTATTGTTGTTCATTCACTCATGTCTGTTTGCGACCCCATGGACTATACCTCGCCAGGCTCCTCTGTCCCCCATTATCTCCCAGAGTTTGCTCAAATCCATGCCCCATTGAGTTGATGATGCCATCCAACCATCTCATCTTCTGCCACCCCCTTCTCCTCCTGCCCTCAATCTTTGCCAGCATCAGGGTCTTTTTGATGAGTTGGCTCTTTGCATCATGTGGCCAAAGTATTGGAGCTTCAGTTGAAGATGACAGTACAGTGCATTTTAGTGTTAATGGGAGGTATATTCAAGTTATGATGGGATCTGAAGATGAAATATCTAATTCCAAGGGAGAAATTCTAGGGAACATTCAAAGAGGAGGTGGCACTTATGCAGGATTTTGAAGGACAATGAATAGTTTGCCAATTGCATAGTTCCAGGGGTTTGCAGGTCGGTTTGGAGAAGGGAAAGATATACCAGGCAGATACATAACACCAGGATGCAAAAAGGGGTGAAAATGTGTAAGAAATTCAGGATGTTACTGAACTGTTGTGTAGGAAAGAAGAGCTAGAGGTAGAAATGAGGCTTCATAGGCAGGCATGGGGCAGTAAGAAAAGGTTTTATCTGTTGAGTTTACTTACACTTGGGGAAACTTGTCCAGTTCATGCCTTTCTATGGGACCTGCTCATCATTCACGACCTTGCTGAAGGTGTGAATCAGGGTAACCTGCTTGTCTTTGGCTGTCAGTGGCCACAACACTTGAATAATAGGGGATTACATGACTCCAGAGGAGCTAAGCCATAGAAAAGGCTGAATCCATCAAATGAAAACTCTTCAACTAGGGGTCATATGGGTGTATGGTGGCTACCTGAGCAGACATCACCAAAGGCTGGGCTCTGGCAGCCCTTCTCGACCACGTGCTTCCTGAAGTAGAGCTCACAAGTCTGCAGAGAGAAACAAGATAATAGAACACGTGCTCAGAGAGAAGCAGAGACATGATAGCATGAGACATGTGAGCCAGGTTCTTGAGGTGTGCTTCCTGCCTCTGTGTGCCATGTGTTACCACTCTGTAACTTTTAATAAATACTCTTTCTTTTAGGGGGGGAGTCAACTTAGGTTCTTTGTAAACAAACAACAGTAAGACGCATGCCACTCTAAAGAGTGGACTTTTATCGTCAGTATGGAGAAAACATGTTAAGTTTTAGCAAGGGATAAGACCATTAGATTCATTCAATTTTTATAAAATAACTTGGCTGCAGTGTGGAGAATGGTTCAGAGAGGATCAGAAGGACAGAAGATATCAAAATGATGGGAAAAATGCTAGGGAGCCACGGGAATGATCTGGGTAGTATCTGAGGAATCCCTGAACTAAGGAGAGCACATAGGGAAGAGAATATTGAGCTGAGAGATATTTCGAAAGACTTGATAAAAGGACTCAGGGAATGACTCTTCTCAAGGATCAAGGATACAGGATGGGTGATGAATTCAGTTCAGTTTAATTCAGTTGCTCAGTTGCATCCGATTCTTTGTGACCCCATGGACTGCAGCATGTTAGGCTTCCCTGTCCTTCACCATCTCCTGGAGTCTGCTCAAACTCGTGTCGATTGAGTTGGTGATGCCATCTAACCATCTCATCTCTGTCATTCCCTTCTCCTCCTGCCTTCAATCTTTCCCAGCATCAGGGTCTTTTCAAATGAGTGAGTCTTTCACATTAGGTGGCCAAATTATTGGAGTTTCAGCTTCACCATCAGTCCTTCCAATGAATATTCAGGAATGACTTCCTTTAGGACTGACTGATTTGATCTCCTTGCAGTCCAAGGGACTCTCAAGAGTCTTCTCCAACACCACAGTTCAAAAGCATCCATTCTTCAGCGCTCAGTTTTCTTTATACTCCAACTCTCACATCCATACATGACCACTGGAAAAACCATAGCTTTGTCTATATAAACCTTTGTTAGTAATGAGTTAGCCTGTGTGAATAGCAAATTTGTAGTCATGATAAGGACTCCGGGAACAGCTAGATTTGTAAGTGGAAAAAAAAGAGAGAGAGAGAGAGAGAGAGAGAGATTAGTTTCAGAGACATTGAGGAAAGTGTAAGACATTCCCATGAAATTGCAAGTTCCAAGGAACATTTCAGGCTTCCAGTTAAAGAAAGTAGTTGAAACAGTGGTAGTGAAAGTGATTGCCAATGTCGATAGAATAAGGAGTATAAGAAATCTAAAGCTGAACTAAGGAAAGCAGCAGTATTCAAGGGACAGACTGAGAAAAAGTCTGGGAATGAATGACTTTTCATTTATTTCATAATAAGGAAAAGCCAGGAGAGCAGTGGTAAGAGAAAAAAAATTTGTACAGTTAAAAAAAGAAAAGTGTCAGATGATGCAGTGAAGTCAGTGAACCTAAGACTTGAATGTAGACATGTCAAGGGCCGTGGTGGACTCCATCATAGAGCAAGCTGAAATCCAAGGAACAGACTGATGGGCTGGCCGGTGACTGGTTTGGGGAGTCAGAGGGCAGATGGGTACCTGCAGGAATGAGCAGGTATCCACAGGGCCAGGTCAGAAGCAGACTTGCTGTCCATGAATGTCTGTTAAGGATCCATTGAATACTATACAACATTTCAGGTTGGGATTCTTTTCAGACCATAGGCTTCTTTTTTTTAATATTTTATTTTTATTTTCTTTACATTATCATGTTGGTTTTGCCACACATTGACATGAATCTGCCATGGGTATACATGTGTTCCTCTTCCAGAACCCCCCTCCCACCTCCCTCCCAGACCATAGGCTTCTTTAACTCTGAAGTTTAATGACTTAACTATCCAGGAGCATTTAAGAATTGCATTCTTCCCAGGCTTATGAAATGCAAAAGGGCAAACCTCCCACTTTGCTAATGAGAGAATCCAATTACTGTCTAACCAAAGTGATTTAATGGCTAAGTAAGATAATTTAAAGAATCTGGGAGAATCATACATGCAAATAAGTAATTTTCTAGAATGTTTATCTACTCCTCCCAGCTGAAGTCACTGCAGATCTAGCTCTAGTCAGTCCTGATGGGCCCATGCCCTGATGACCTGCTAAGTGGGGTTTGCAGCCCTGGATCTGGGGTGCAGTATGGCTGTGGGGTGAGTCTTGGCCTCTCTGAATCTCAGCCTCCTGCAGGTGCACCCCAGCTTCGCCTGACTCATATCGCTTAGAATCTAAATTCTCAGTGGATTTTCATATCTTCCCTTCTAGACTTGAAGATCATTTGCCACCTGTACTCCTTCTGCCTTCCTATGTCACCTGATAAAAACTTACTGGACCCTGACATTGACCTGAACCAGGCCTGAATTCAGCCTGAGTTTCCCCATCACTCTGGGTCCCCAGCACAGAACCAGCTGCCTCTGCCATTCCCAAGGGCTCAGCCTGCTGATCCCCACTCATTAAAGTGCAGGATTTTTAAATCACAGATAAATAGGTACTGTAACAGGAAAGTATTCAGTCTGCTTCTGTATTTTTCCAGAGGCAAAACTGAAGTTAAATTAAGGGAAAGGAGAATTATATTCAAGTCAGATCAGTGGGTGCTTCTCTTGAAAACATGACCCAAGTGTCCGTATTTTGTCAGCGATGAGAGAGCAAAGGAGAGGAGATTTTTTTTTTGTTGGAACTTTGCTGCTTTTTAGTGAAGACAGTCCTGTGAGGATGTCTGTGAATATCTTGCTTCAGCATTAAGAGTCCAAATGAATGTTTTAGGAAGTGGCTAAGAAAAACCTCAGATGTGACTGATATCCTGTTGTAATTTGGTTGACAGATAATCTTGTCTATATGGCATTTTCTTTTTCTAAAACAGAATTTGGCATTTTTCCTCTTGTAAAAAAACAGATATGTCAAATTAAAGAAAGACAAATTGTATTGTCTTGTAAAGTTTTTACATTTGAGATGAGAGAATCAGATGGAAGTATATCATGGTGAAAAAAAAAAGCTATCCAAGTTTAAAATATATGGTTCTGCTGATATGTGTCATTGTGGTTCAGCTCCAGAACTGATTCCATCCTGGGTATAATTTTATCCTTCTCTACTTCCTCCTTCCTTATAAAAAACCCCCAAAACTAAATAAAAAATTGGTCCATAAATTTAATTGGCCTTGGGAACATGTTTGGCTTTAATACTTACATTTTAGAGTTTTGATTATTTTAAAAATAATAATCATTGATCATTTTATTGTAAGATTTTTTTGAACATTAACTGATTCTAATATGCCTTGAAAAAACCTGTTGCACCAATATTTTAGGGTGCCAGAAGTATTTTCTACTCTAAATATAAAATATTTAGGTGGTTTCTGGCCAGAGAAGGTAAATAAAATAGGGCCGAACCCTTTGTCAATATGTTGAGATTCTTTTTAGTCCCAGATCACAAATGGACAGGAGAAGCTATGTTCTTCAGAAGCAAGTATTTAACCATCAAAAATAGCTCATAGAATGTGAAGTCACTCAGAGGACCTTGTGAGCATGGGAAAATGAGAGCCCTTGGTTCACTTTCTGTGATAAGAAAATTTCAAAGTACATGAGGGACTGGGATGGGACATCAGACTGGACTTTCATTCTTCCCCCGAGGCACTTATTTTGGGAATGCTTACAGATGATGAAAGCATGTTTGTACTGCAAACACCCAGAAAGAAAATACATTTTGTCTGTCAGTGGCAGTAGAGACAAAGTCAGGGCCGCGTTAGTGGAGAAATCAGATTAGAAACTTCATTAGACTTTCAGATGCCTGGTGGTGGGGCTTGACTGCGTGAGGTTTGGGGAGGCGGGGACAAGTGACAGAACCAACAGCTGCAGAAATCAGTGTTAATCAAGTGGCTGTGTCTGGTGAGGGATTTGAGCAGTTGGAAAGACTTCAGAATGTACTTTCTCCTTTTCCAATATCCCATTAAGCCCTTGCCTATCCCAGAATGGGAAGTGCCCACTTGGAAATTATTTTAAGGCTAATTGCTCTTAGGGGACGTGCGGCTGCGGCCGTGTTTCTGTAGCCCTCCCCCTTCAAAGTGACATCACCCTTTCCTCTGCTGTCCATAAAGCACCCGCCCCCACCTCCACCCCAGCCCCAGAGATAGAGGTCAGGCCTGGAGCGGTGTGTGTGAGCAGCAGGGAGGGGCGGGCGTTCAGCCCCCTGTCCTCCCGTCTCAGACCACAGGTGGGCAGCGGAGCTCAGCACTGAGTGAGACAGGATGGGGTGGGTGAGGATCACTTGGGTTTCTCCCGTCTCAGTGTCTCCATCTGGATGTGCACAATGACATTCACTTCCTGCCTCACACCCTTAACCTCAGCAGAAGGGACCCGCGGTAGGCATTGAGACTGCCTCTGGCTCTTAGCCCAGGGCCCTGAACTGGTCTACAAATGTTACTGCTGCTGGTGTGGGGACAACAGAATCAGACAGCCCTGGAAGAAGACCTCTGCTCTGCTGACCAGACAACCAAAAGCTCCATTTAACATAATTCTGGGGAGAGATAGGGAGTGTACTGGGACTTTCTAGGTGACTCGGTGATAAAGAATCTGCCGGCAATGCAGGAGACATAAGAGATGCAGGTTTGATCCCTGGATTGGGAAGATACCCTGGGGGAGGAAATGGTAACCCATGCCAGTACTCTTGCTTGGAAAATGACATGGACAGAGGAGCCAGGCAGACTACAGTCCATGGGGTCTCAAAGAGTCAGACATGATTCAACAACACAGTTCAGTTCAGTCGCCCAGTTGTGTCCAACCCTTTGCGACCCCATGGACTGCAGCACGCCAGGCTTCCCTGTCCATCACCAACTCCCAGAGCTTGCTCAAACTCGTGTCCAGTGAGTCGGTGATGCCATCCAACTATCTTATCCTCTGTTGTCCCCTTCTCCTCCCTTCAGTCTTTCCCAGCATCAGGGTCTTTTCCAGTGAGTCAGTTCTTCACATCAGGTGGCCAAAGTATTGGAGTTTCAGCTTCAACATCAGTCCTTCCAATGAATATTCAGGACTGATTTCATTTAGGAAGGACTGGCTGGATCTTCTTGTAGTCCAAGGGACTCTCAAGAGTCTTTTCCAGCATCACAGTTCAAAAGCATCAATTCTTCGGCGCTCAGCTTTCCTTATGGCCCAACTCTCACATCCATACATGGCTACCAGAAAAACCATAGCTTTGACTAGACGGACCTTTGTTGGCAAAGTAATGTCTCTCCTTTTTAATATGCTGTCTAGGTTGGTCATAGCTTTTCTCCCAAGGAGCACGCATCTTAATTTCATGTCTGCCATCACTATCTGCAGTGATTTTGGAACCCAAGAAAATAAACTCTGTCCCTGTTTCCACTGGTTCCCCATCTATTTGCCATGAAGTAATGGGACAAGATGCCATGATCTTCATTTTCTGAATGTTGAGCTTTAAGCCAACTTTTTCACTCTCTTCTTTCACTTTCATCAAGAGGCTCTTCAGTTCCTCTTCACTTTCTGCCATAAGGGTGATGTTATATGCATATCTGAGATTATTGATATTTCTCTCAGCAATCTTGATTCCAACTTTGCTTCATCCAGCCTGGCATTGTGTATGATGTACTCTGCATATAAGTTAAATAAGCAGGGTGATAATATACAGCCTTGACATACTCCTTTCCCAATTTGGAACGAGTCCATTGTTCTATGTCCAGTTCTAATTATTGCCTCTTGACTTTCATACAAATTTCTCACGAGGCAGGCAACATAGTCTGGTATTCCCATCTCTTGAAGAATTTTCCACAGTTTATTGTGATCCACACAGTCAAAGGCGTTAGCATAGTCAATAAAGTAGAAGTAGGTGTTTTTCTGGAACTCTCTTGCTTTTTCTATGATCTAGTGGATGTTGGCAATTTGATTTCTGATTCCTCTACCTTTTCTAAATATAGCTTGAACATCTGGAAGTTCTTGGTTCATGTACTGTTGAAATCTCACTTGGAGAATTTTGTGCATTACTTTGCTAGTGTGTGAGATGAGTGCAATTGTGCAGTAGTTTGAACATTTTTGCCATTGCCTTTCTTAGGGATTGTAATGAAAACTGACTTTTTCCAGTCCTTTGGCCACTGCTGAGTTTTCCAAATTTGCTGGCATATTGAGTGCAGCATCTTCACAGCATCATCTTTTAGGACTTGAAATATCTCAGCTGGAATTCCATCACCTCCACTAGCTTTGTTCTTGTGATGCTTCCTAAAGCCCACTTGACTTCACATTCCAGGTTGTCTGGCTCTAGATGAGTGTTCTCATCATCGTGGTTATCTGGGTCATGCAGATCTTTTTTGTATAGTTCTTCTGAGTATTCTTGCCACCTCTTTTTAATATCTTCTGCTTCTGTCAGGTAAAAACCATTTTTGTCCTTTATTGAGCCCATCTTTACAAGAAATGTTCTCTTGATATCTCTAATTTTCTTGAAGAGAGGTCTAGTCTTTCCCATTCTATTGTTTTTCTCTATTTCTTTCCATTGATCACTGAGGAAGGCTTTGTTCTCTCTCCTTGCTATTCTTTGGAAGTCTACATTCAGTTGCTATATCTTTCCTTTTCTCCTTTGCTTTTCACTTCTCTTCTTTTCATAGCTGTTTGTAAGGCCTCCTCAGACAACCATTTTACCTTTTTGCATTTCTTTTTCTTGGGGATGGTCTTGATCTGTGGGGAGCACACACAGGGAGTTATTAAATATGAATGTCAATTTTCATGTAAACATCCTATTAGTTTTAGTCCCCTGTGGTTGTAGCCTACAGAAAATCAAGTGTGACTTTATTCAATATTATAGTTCTAAAGAAGGACAGTTCTAGCAAAGAAAAATTCCCTGCTGACACCTCTTGTCTAGCATATATTAATAGTGCTTTTGGGCCCTTAGGACATACATAACTGTAGATATCACCTATTTCATTCTTAACAGCAACAATATGATCTGATGGCTTATACCTTTATAGAAAGAATAGGTCAGCCCTGGTTTGAGATCCTGCCCCTTCTACTTATAAGATATCCGTCCTTGGACAGTCAACAGCTATGAACCTCATTGCCCTTCTCTGTAAGAACAGGAATATTAACACCTCTCAGAAATTTTATTGGAAATAATATAGTGTGCATATTATATCTACCACCTTGATAAGTAAGTGGTATGTATAATTAATTATTATTAATTAAAATCTCAGATACTCTTGTACTTTAGGTACTCCTGGTCATCATTAAAGAGGCAGCATGCATTGCCCTAGTTCCTGATCTTTTTATATCCTCCCTCAGGATACCTCACTAACCACTGAATTTATTTTTTTGTTTAAAAATTTTGGCTGCACTGCGGGGCATGGGGGATCTTAGTTCCCCAAATGGTGATTGAACCCATGCCCTCTGCATTGGAAATGTGGACTCTTAACCACTGGATCACCAGGGAAATCCCCCACCACTGAATTTGAATCTTTAAACTTGCTGTTCTTAATTGTTTACTACTGAGGAATCACTTGGAAAATTTGTTAAACTGCAGGGTGCCTGGCCCCAACTTTAGAGGTGATAATTCTGTAGGTTTCCAATGAGGTCCACACATGCACTGTTAAAAGCATCCCAGGTGTTTTTGATCCAGGTAATCAGACTGACCACAGTTTGAAAACCAAGTCCTTGTGTATGAAATGCCCTGTAGCCATCTCAGCCTCTCATGCTGCTGCTATTTGCTGATAGCTTATCAAGTAGCCAACTGTGTTCAAAGCATTATGCTAGGAACTGTACACATATTATGTTATTTTATCTTAATAGTAATTCTATAATAATTATCATCCTGGTTTTATATGGAGAAATCTGAAACTGGAATATTCTAGAGAGCCCCTTCACTCACATGGCTGGTCACTGGGCTGAGATGACTGGAAAAGCTGAGGGCTAACTATTACTCACTCTTTATTTTGTGTCAGTCATTCTTTTGTATATATACACACACACAAAAATGCTCATACAAATATATCTTTTGTGTACACATATACAGATGTTGTTGCTAGGTTGTGTCCGACGCTGTGACTCCATGGACTGCAACATGCCAGGCTTCCCTGTCCTTTACTATCCCCTGGAATTTGCTCAAAATCATGTCCATCGAGTCAGTGATACCATCCAACCATCTCATCCTCTGTCATCCCCTTCTTCTCCTGCCTTCAATCTTTCCCAGCATCAGGGTCTTTTCCAATGAGTCAGTTCTTTGCATCAGGTGGCCAAAGTATTGAAGCTTAAGCATCAGTCCTTCCAATGAATATTCAGGGTTGATTTCCTTTAGGATTGACTAGTTTGCTGTCCTTACTGTCCAAGGGACTCTCAAGAGTCTTCTCCAGCACCACAGTTTGAAAGGATCAAATCTTTCGTGCTCAGCCTTCTTTATGGTCCAACTCTCACATCCATACGTGACTACTGGAAAAACCATAGCTTTGACTATATGGACCTTTGTTGGCAAAGTGATGTCTCTGCTTTTTAATACACAGTCTAAGTTTGTCGTAACTTTTCTTCCAAGGAACAGGCATCTTTTCATTTCATGGCTGAAGTCACCATCTGCAGTGATTTTGAAGCCCAAGAAAATGAAATCTTTAGCCCCACATCAGATTTCCAACCTGAGGGATCCAGAAAAGGGACTGGGAATACTCAGGGACTTCAAAAATATATGTATATTCATATCTGTATATATGTGTTTGTCCTTAAGTATTATATTTGTAAGATAAATTCTATCAGTATAGGTTCTATAGTACACTTATTTATGCTACTATGTAATACTCAATTAAAGAAATATAACAGATGTTGAAGAACAATCCAGGATGAAGAATAGTGTATTTTGAGTCTGAATTTAATTTTTAAAGCAGCATTATTCTGGCATCAATTTAGTTAGTCTTTCTGAGAGCTCATTCCAAACAAGGTAGGATTCTGAAAGGCAATTTTTGATTGAATACAGCAGGGAATGCAGCAGCATCTCTTGGTATGGAGCAATATCGTGGCCTGATGGCTTTTGAGTGGGTGTTAAACCTGGTCCAGTTCTCTGCAAGATCTAGGATGAGTCATAGGAGGCTCAAGCAGGCCTTTGGGTCAGGCAGCGGTCAAATCCATTGGCACATGTACAGGACTGGGCAGAGATTTCTTTGGAAACACGATTATCTTTTCCCTTGTCAATGGCTGTTTGTGTTGTCTTCTGGTTTTTGCTGTTAAAAATAAAACTGCTGTGAACATTTTGGATATGTGTCCTGGTACACACGGGGAACTTTCTCAAAGAAATATACCAGAAGGTTGGAGTCACCGTGTGTGTGCATCATCAGTTTATTAGGTAATGGTAATTTTTTTCCCCCAAGGGCTTTGTATAGTTTAAGCTCCCACAGGAGTGTGTAAGATCTGTGGCTGTAATTCCCACAGCACTTGCTTCTTTTGGCATCTGATGAATGGACATATCCCTTGCTGGTCAATTTGGGAAATGATAGGAGAGTTGAATAAAAGCAGCATTATGGGGGCTGTACAGAATCAGGATTAAAGATCTTCAGGCAAAGAGTTTGGTTTATCTATTTTTTAAAAAGTATGGAAGTGTCTTGCAGAGTGTTGGCACTTGGAGGTTTAGCATATTCATATTCACTTGATTGTAAAATTCTAGCCCCTGAATTGCTTTTCTATCTGGCTTTCATATTTTAAAAATCATTTGAAAGCCTGTATGTATTGTATCTGCTCGAAATAGGTATAATTCCTATCATTTAGGATTTTTGTGTGGGTTTGTAATAATGGGTTTAATGACTGAAAGCATGCGTAATGTTCATACAAGCGATGAGGATGATACATCAAAACAGAAGTGGAGGGATGGTCAGAGGCCAAGTTAACAAGAGAAGACATAAACACAAGAAATCTTTAAATGCTTTTAAGTACAGCAGAATTTCAGAGATGTAATTATTTACGGTGAGACTGGATGCAGAGCAGCTGTGTCTGCCTCGTGTAGCAGGTGCTGGATCTTCAGCCAATCTCTGCAGTCGTTGCAGATTAAGTTCACTGGGAAAGGCAGCTCTTGCTGTTCCTGTCACTTTCTAACCATCTGAAAAATGATGCAACATTTTTCAGCAGGAAGCCTAATAAACCTTCAAGGAATCACAGAACCCTGGAAGACCAAGGGGCGTTGGAACACTAGGAAGAAAAACCTGGAACCCTCTTCGCTACTACATTTCCAGGAAGAATCCTGCTCAGGTTGGTCGTGGCTCTGAGTGGATATCTCAGGGCCCTGCTCAGTCTATGAAATTATATGGTGACTCAGCCCTGCCTTTGAGAGACAGGTGTCCCCACTCCAGAAAGCTACCAAGCTACTCAGCAGCCTCAGAACAATGGTAATCAGTGACTGAGTAGTCAGCATCTGAGTCAATTGCAGGAAGACATCTCTGGGACACAGCCAACTTCCCTTTAGAAACAAAATTCAGCTCAACCCAAGAAATTCATACTGCATTCCTATTGCGTTCATGGCAGTGAACTGGACTTGCAGAGAGAAAGAGACAAGGCGCTTGCTTCAAGGAACTTGCAATCAGACATGTTCTCTGCTTAAAAAGGGAAGAGAGGCAAGAAGAAAAGAAGGCACACCTGTTGTGACAGCTAAAATAAGCCTTCACCCTAGCTGGCTTGCAAGTCTGTAATTTGCAAACTTAGCATCAGTGATTTTCAGGAAAAGTTAGGGAGCATATATAAAGGACCTGGTACTTTCTTAGGTATGTTTTTACTAGTGAAAGAGAGAAAAGGTGTAGAACAGAAACCCTCTGAAAATGGAGCTCTGGGGAGAGGTCAGGCCTCTCCCAGCAAAGAGATAACCATCTTTGGAAATGCGTCTGCTCCTGTGTGTTTAATACCGCGGCAGGGTGAAACAGACCAATGTCAGCCCAGAAAAATTGGAACGGTCTGAGCATATCTGGAAACAGATACTCCACAGATGGAGAGAGAAGTGGGAGGTTAACTCAGAACATTTGATTTTAATTAAACAGCCTTCTAGCAGGAGGAAACAAGATGGCGGAGGAGTAGGTGGCCGTGGAGTATGTCCCTCTCTGCGGACACACCAGGAGTACATCTTCAGAGGTGGAGGGTCTTGCAGAGCTCCAGCTGAGAGCTGGCAGGAGTGTCTGACCACCTGAAAGGAAATACCTGGATCCACACAAAACTCAAGGCCTGGCCTGAGTCTCTGGGGTGGGAGTGCTGAGTCCAGGACAGTAGACCGCCAGAGAGCTCCAGACGTCAGGGGATATTATTCAGCAAGAACTCCCACCAAGGCCTCCAGCTATATCTGAGCCCTGGCGCCACCCAGCTGCCTGCAGCACCCAGCACAGCATGCCTCACCCGAACAACAAGCAAGACAAGAACACAAACCCAGTCATCCGCAGACGGGCTTCTCGTGGACACCCCAAAACAAACCACTTCACATGGCCCTACCCCTCAGAGGGGAGAAACTCCTCTCCCCTCACCAGAACGCAGGCACAGGTCCTTCCCATCATGAAGCCTGCACAAGCCACTGGATCAACCTCAAGAGACCAAAGCAAGAGGAGCTACGCCATAGGGAAAGGAGACCTCAAACACAGTAAGTCGATTAAACAGCTTTCCCTTCTGTGAACCTGGAAAAGAAAAGGCAAGCAGAGCTGGTAAAGTTCATATGACGCTGACTATCTTTATAATGCCCAGAGAGGAAGTGTCTGAGCCCTAACCCCAGGACCTGTTCTCAGTTCCCCTTCCTAAGGGGGATAGTGTTCACACGACTGGGGCTAAGTATGAAGTGTTTGAGAAGCACAAAGTCATAGAAGGCAGCTTTAATCACCTTGGCGTGTATCCGAAGAGAGGGTGGAGGTAGCTGTGATATTTGCTATTTAGGGATGTTTGACAGAACGCCTTTGAGGGAGGGAACACGAGTTCATGGTTAGTAGAACAGATGGATGGAAGGGCAGCCCAACCCTGCTCCCACAGTGGGCTCCGGCACTTTTGGGTCACATTTAGGATGCAGCCATCCAGAAACATCAAGAGGCCAGATGCAGGAAACTTGCCAGGGTTCAGATGTACACAAAGTTGGGGGTGAACTAGTTTGCTACTTAGAACTAAAGCTGACTGCAGTTCTCTTTCTGCTACAGGATTTATAAGACTGTAGTGGAGAAAGGACAAGTGAAAGGAATCTATAGTTGCCTCTCTCACCTTCATTTTGCCCCTAACATTATTAATGCCAAGCTTTTTCCTCCCTCATCTCCTACATACTTTTGTTATTTAGAATTATCCAGAAAACATAGTAGGAGCCATTACTGATATTCTGATGCTGAGCATACAATGCCTAGGTCAGTTGTGCTCAGCTGGGGGGAGATGTCTTTGCAGGGGAATGTCTGGCAGTATCCGGAGCTATTCTGGGTTGTTACAACTAGGGAGGAGATGCTAGTGGTATGGAGCAAGGAGGGGCAAGTGATACAGCTAAAATATCCTACAGTGCATGGGGTAGGGCGCTGAGTCCCAAATGTCAATAGTGCTAAGGTTAAGAATCCCTGATCTGTTAAGATCAGCGTTTTTGCAGAGAAAATTTTGGAAAGGTTGAGTGGAGTTGGATGAAGTTGTGTTGGCAGACCTAATTTCATAAGGCTGACTCTTGGTTTTCCTTCATTGACCATGATGTATTATCAGGCAGTTTTCCTTTTTTAAATTTTTATTTATTTATTTTTGGCTGTGCCGGATCTTCATTGCTGCACACGGGATTTCTCTAGCTGTCGCAGGTGGAGGCTGTTCTCTAGTTGCAGGCCTCGGGCTTCTCGTTGCTGTGGCTTCTCCTGTGGAACATGGGCTCTGGGAGGCTGGGGCTCAGCAGTTGCAGCTCCTGGGTTCTAGAGCGCAGGCTCAGTAGTTGTGATGCATGGCTTGGTTGTCCCATGGCATGTTGGATCTTCTGGATCAGGGATCAAACCCCTGTCTCCTGCTTGGCAGGCAGATTCTTTACCACTGAGCCACCAGGGAAGTAGCAGGCCGTTTTTATGATGCCTTTGACATGAAGCTTTTTTGTATAACTCAGATCATCTCTCTTGTTTTTGAGAAATGCTGTTGTTCAGTCACCCAGTCATGTCCGACTCTTTGTGACTCCGTGGACTGAAGCACTCCAGGTCTCTCTGTTCCTCTCCCCAAACTTGCCCAAGTTCATGTCCACAATACAGGAGGCTTGAGGAATGTTGTAGGTCACAACGATTTGAATTTCATCTTTGCTCAGTTCATTGCTGACTTTGAGGTAGAAGGGAGATCTCCTACCAAGCCCTCTAATCTGTATTTTCTTATTTTGAGTAAGCGGGAAGATTCTCCTTGTCTACTGGTCTTTTTCTTTTTTGCTCCTGAGGAAATTACTCATCGAGAATCAACAACATATTTTGGATGGTCATTGCTTAAATATGTATTATCCTTTACTTTGTTTAAACTCACTTTTATTTATAGCTCCATTTATTAATATCATTTGTTCAGGAGAGTGAATGAAGCAAAAGGGTGTACTTGAAACCTGCAGAAATGTCCTACACCAGGCTGTGTTTACACTTTCTTCATACTCTTTCTGAGTCATGGCTGCTTCTAGGGCAGATGGTGTAGTGGCTCTTTTTGCTGGGCTGAGCTGCATAACCTGATGTTTGGCAGAGATTTGGAGATTTAGTGCAGATGCCCAACAATTAGTTGCCCTTGAATAGAAAGCATTGTTAGAAAATTCTTAAATCTTTTTCCATTCTTGAACATATGGATATTTGGGGATATAGGTAAAATAATCAACTAAGTAACTAAAAGTATATTGAAGTCTTCTGCATTGTAGACATGAACTTGGGCAAACTTTGGGGAATGGTGAGGGACAGAGAGGCCTGGAGTGCATCTGCCCATGGGGTTGCAAAGAGCTGGACACAACTGAGCCACTGAACAATGACATTTCTTAAATTTGGTACTCCCTACATATGGTAAATTTGGTACTATCTACACATTTAAACTACCATTATTACACAGTAACTGAGCAATATTCTTTCCACTTCTAATTTTTTTGTAAAGCCATTTTGCTCAATTTGTCACATGTATCTTTAAACAGTGGGTCTTCATCATCACCAGAGCAACTTGTTCGGCTCACTCAGATCTCATATTCCATGTCATAGTCCATATATTTTTGAGAAGGGCTACTTTTGAATTGGGCTTCCCAGGCAGCTCAGTGTTAGAGAATCTACCTTCAATGCAGGGGACGTGGGTTTGATCCCTGGGTTGGGAAGATCTCCTGGAGAAGAAAACAGCGACTTTCTCCAGTTTCTTGCCTGTACAATCCCATGGACAGAGGAGTCTGGTGGACCACAGTCCCCAGGGTGCAAAGAGCTGGACAGGACTTAGTGACCGAACAACTTTTGAGTTATACATGATGTTGCCATTAGAAATTTTATCCTACATTATAGGTGCTTATTCATATAACATTGAGTTATTCTTCTCACTCATCTTTTAAAATGTATATTTACAATGTTCACCTGTAACTGGTCATATAAATGTAAGAATAAAGATTATGTATGTTCAGAATATTTTACAGGTTGTGAAGCTGGCTTCTGTAAGCATCCCAAACTAGCAGTGAAAGAGGTCATTACAGTAGAACTTTTCTGCCATAAACTATATTTTTTGTTCAGAATAAAGTAATTGAAATGGCATCCTCTAAGGTGACAGATTTTTTAAGGTGATACTCTTTTTAAGGTACAATTTATTGAAGGGGGGAAAAAAATCTCTGACCTAAATATCTGACCATACAAACATGTAACTGTGAATTTTTCTGATTTGGGTCATTCAGTGTTATTATGAGACTTACACTTGGCTTTGCTTATCTGATAGCTCAGTTGGTAAAGAATCCGTCTGCAATGCAGGTGACCCTGGTTTGATTCCTGGGTTGGGAAGATCCACTGGAGAAAGACTAGGCTAACCACCCCAGTATTCTAACCTAGAGAATTTCGTGGACTGCATAGTCTGTGGGATCACAAAGTCAGACACGACTGAGCAACTTTCACTTATACTTTGATAATACAGAGAAGAATCTAGTATGATATCTGGAAACTGGTTCAAGAAAAAATGCAATCTAATTTCAGTTAAAGTTTGCTTAAATAATTCATTGAAAAGCTACTCCCTATAGGTTTTTCCTAGCCCCTGTTCCAAACCCTAAGCTGTAGAAAAGTCTCATATGGCTTAAGGGAAGACTCTCTAAATAATGCCCACATGGGGGAACCACAGAGCCCAGGTGCTCCGTTTGTATGACTTCATCCTGAAACTACCACATGTTTACCCCCAGAGAGGCAGCAACGTGTTTCTGAAATAATATGTAAATAAAAAACTTTAAGGAAAGAAAATGAATAAAACATCAAACCAAAGTTCATGGTTTCCAGGTGTACATCCAAGACAGCTTTTTGACAGATGTAAATATTTCCTGAGTAATTACCCTCATCTTCTGATGTGTAGCCTTAATGTCATTTAAACAACATAAATGCACGTTAGGTAGTTAAAAACAGAATCCCACCTGGATTTCAACCTCAGTTCCACCATTTACTACCTTTTAGTAAATTGCCAGTAAAGACCAGTCACCACTTCTTTTCAACTTTCTTTAAGGATGCTTTTCAAGGTAACTATCAAAAACAGAGAAGATAATAAACTTGGAAATGCCTGGCACATAAAAAAACAGTTGAAAAATGAAAAAACAAAAGTGTTAGTCACTCAGGAATGTTTGACTCTCTGTGACCTCATGGACTGTGGCCTGCCAGGTTCCTCTGTCCATGGGATTTTCCAGGCAAGAACACTGAAGTGGGTTGCCATTCCCTCCTCCAGGGGATCTTCCTGACCCAGGGATTGAACCTGGGTCTCCTCCATTGCAGGCAAATTCTTTACTATTTGAACCACTAGGAAAGCCCAAAAAACAGTTGAAACTGATTAATAAAAGTATAAAATTTTGCTGGTAATTTAGTGATTATTAGTTATGTCTTTCATCCCCAATAATTTATTTCTACCATTTTGATTGTAAGAGTATAGGATTATTTTGAGGAACTGTAACAATATTCTATATTTATATTTTGAGAAAAATTATAAATAATTTTGCTTTCAAAATCTGAAGTAATGGAAGCTAGGAATGGATAAGCCATTTTAGGCTTTTCTTTTTTTTTCCCCCAAGAGAGGTTTTTCCCTGGTCCAGTTTTCAATAGAAATGGGATATAGAATTTTCCTGCCAAGTGTTCCTGCAAAGTTTTCACAGAAAGGAATTGCTTGTTCTTTGTGTATTTGGTCCTATGGCCATGTCTGAATCAGGTGAGAGTATGCACTTTGACCAAGAAACTGAAACCTGTGGACGAGACAGCAAACTAGCCCAAGAGACTGGCTACTTTGCGTAAGCTCATCCTGGAAACGCTACACAAGCAACAGGGAGGGTGATAGCAACCCCAGTGAGCGCTAGTGATCAGCAAGGGTGTTAGGGTCACTCTCCGGGAAGTGAGCAGCTGTCTGGACCTGAAGAGAACCAGATGCTGCTGACTAGGGGCTGCTGCGAGAAGGAGCTTTCTAACTGTCCTCATCTCTTCATCCAGCATCGCCCTGGCGGAATCACTGTTCTCTCCATTGCGCTGCAGTGAGGGGACACCGCAGCCCCGTGCCAGCACCAGTGGATGAACCAGATAACAATGAAAGGGTGGGGCGGGAGCCCTGATCATTACCGTCTCAAGTGGGGAGGCTGGTACCCTCTCCTTGCTTCATGGACAAGATAATTACAACAGAGGGAATTGGACTCCAAGAATAGCAGTGCCTGGGCGAAAGAAATGGGAGTTCAGTGAAAGGCAGGATTGAAGCTTGGAGTAGATGTGCTGTTGTTATTTAGTTGCTAAGTGGTGTCCAATTTTTGCGACCCCATGGCAGTACCCCACCAGGCTCCTCTGTCCATGGGATTTCCCAGGCAGGTATACTGGATTAGTTGTCATTTCCTTCTCCAGGGGATCTTCCTGACCCAGGGATTGAACAAGAGTGTTATGCATTGGCAGGTGGATTCTCTACCACTTGAGCCACCAGGGAAGCCCTGGAGTAGATACAGAGGCTTCCAAATTTGTGATAATAGAAGCTCTTGTCTCTAAGTCATTTCCATAACCTCCCAAGGGTACCAGGAGAAGAATACACAGTAGGTATAAGTTTTACCCTCTACTCTGATTAAGTGCTCCCAGATAAGGTAATCAGTAGTCCTAGCAGAATTTAAGTTCATAGGAAGAGAAAAGAAAAAACTTTTTTTTTAATAAAGGTAATTGAAGAGGTACACTAATTTTTTTTGAGGTGTATTACCTCTGAAAAGAAAAATAGGTACTGAAGACCCTAATCAGAGCAAGCTGAATTAATGGCACAGATAAAGCAAGAATTTAAAATAGCTATCTTCAGAGAGAAGGGCAAAATATTATCAATATGGATAAGGAAAATCAGTGAAGAAGAAGAATCAAATAAAGACAGGAATAAAATACATAACAGAAGAATGGATGTAGCCAAAGAATGAATCAGTGAAATCAAGGACATAGCTATAGAATTTTCCTAGAAGTTGCAATAAAGGAATAGCCAGGTGAAAAATATTCAAGAATAACTAAAATATAGAAGATAAAAATAGAAAGGTCAATTTTGATCTATTAGCTAAACTGGATGGAGCCTGGCATTTTTGTTGTTGAAATAATGGCTAAGAATTAAATATAGAAGAATCAGATCAAAAGGGTCCATAGAGCAAGGGACAACATCGATAAAGAAAACCCCAAATCTTGACCTGAGGTGTTTCATTTAAAACATCAAAGACAAAATCCTAAAAATGTCTAGAAGAAATATCTTACTAAAAATTAATGAACATCAAAAATCTCAGTGGCAACTGTAGAATGTTAAAGTAATATTTTTAAAAGATTGAAGGAAAATAATCTCATTTAAACTGGCACATACAAGTAAATTATTATTTAAACATGAGATTGATTAAAAGCATTGTGAGATATACGTACAAGTCATAAAAAACATAAACTCTATAGAAAACATTCTTCAGGAGGTCCTATGCAGAGAAAACACATGGTTTCAGAAGAAATAAATAATGGCCCAAAGTGTGTGTAATTCTTTGTATATATCTATAACTGACCTATCCAGTAGGCCTTTATTTTTGCTGGAAATATTCTATTTTTGCTGTCCAATCTGATAGTCCTTAGCCATATATGGCTATTATTACGTAAAGTGTGGCTAATGTGGCAAAAAACCCTGAGCTTTCAATTTTATTTAATTTTAAGGAATTTATATTTGAATCACCATCTCTGGTTTGTGGGTTACAACCTTGTATAGCTTTATAATAATCAAAGTAAAAGTTGTAGATCATACTAGTATATGGTGAAAAGTATGGAAAAAGGAGAGATCAGGAGATTTTGATGGAAAACGGAGGTCCTTTTGTTTAGGGGGAATAAATAGATGTTAATGGGCTCTAAGAAAATAAAGTACAAAGTTTAATACATTAACAACCAAAATATAGAGGTTGAATTTTAATTTTCAAACCAGATGGAAAAAAATTGATCTAGTCAATGAAACGCAGGTGAGGAAAAAGATTAAATAAGAATAAAGGATAATTACATAAAGAAATAGAAGTAAATCATGACAGTAATTAAAATAAATGTAAAGAAATTAAACATGCACATCGAATCAGTGAGACACTCAGCAGAAATAAGATGCCACAATGTCTACAAGAAAAATTTAAGATGAAAAGAAACAGAAAAATGGAAAATAAATAGTTAAAATATGGAAAACTGATCAATTTCAGTAACATAAAATGCAATTTAAGCTGTTAAGTAAAATATATAATAAAAATAAAAGTAAAATATATAAATGTTGTTTATATTAGAAAAGTAAAGATTGAAATGTAAATGATGGAAAAATACTTGTATTATGAATGAATACTTGCATGAATATTTGTATTATGAAAAAAGATGTTATGAGTGTAAAGTAGGTAGATCAACAACTGTAATTAGTGTTAACAGATCTCTGAGAAGAAAAACTGATTAAGAAGACAATGAAAAAAGGAAGGATTTAGAATATTTGAGGGAAAATACCCTCAGGATTAGTAAACTTAAACTGGTAGATGTAAACAATTTTATACTCTGAAACATAGGATACACATTCTTTTTGCACATACATGAATATTTATAAATGACTCAAATTTTATAAAGGCAAAATCATAAAATTAGAGATCAATAACAAAAATATAGTTTTAAAAAACCTGCAGATAACCTCATATAATATAGAGACAAAGTATGATGAGTTTATCATGAACAACATAATGGCTAAAAATTTGAAAACTGAGATTAAATAATGAATTTCTGGAGCTATGTATAATACAAAATTGTTACAGGATTAGATAAAAAACTTGGATATGATATTTATCAGGAAAGAAATTAAAATATAATCAAATACCTATTTGCCCCAAACAGCTCCAACACCATCTTGTTTTAAATATGCACTCTACTTAACTCAAGGAACAGGTAATTTCTATCTTATTTAACAAAAAGCTTTCAAACTCAATTAACTCTAATAACATTTAAAACATACATAATAATTGAATATATTTTTTCCTAAAGAAAATCATATTTAAGTACCATACATTTTATTAAAGTACATAACCTCCAGCAATAGTCATAACCATTGAAAAAGCTGTGGTTATATAACCCTTAAAAATGGAAAAAAAGAAAAGTGATTTTCCCAATTGCTAGAAATGTTTGACATAATACTGAAAATCTTAGTTAATGCAAGAGAATAATAAAAATAAATTGGGTGCCTAAGAATCAAAGAGGAGCAACAAATCTCATTTGTTTACAGATGATGGGACCTTTAAAAAAAACAAGCAAAATCAATAGGGAAACTTAGAATTTATAATACTGAGCAAAGCTATTTAATACTGTGGCGCTAGTGGTAAAGAAACTGCCTGTCAATGCAGGAGACCTAAGACCTATGTGTTCGATTCCTGGATCCAGAAGATCCCCTGGAGAAAGAAATGGCAACTCACGCCAGTAATCTTGTCTGGACAATCCCATGGACAGAGGAGCCTGGAGGGCTATAATCTCTAGAGTGACAAAGAATCATCCACAACAAGCTAAGTACTTCAGCAGCACAGCCATCTCAAATCAGCAGCACTTTTTAATACCAATTTGGAAAATATATAAGACATTATTGATAGTAATAACATTCTAAATGAATTCACAAATTAACATAATAAAGAATCCAATCTTTTCTGTAGTTTAGGAATTGGAAGAGGGTCTAAGGTGAATCTGGTTAGTAGCTTTCCAAAGAATTATTTAATTGAAGTTTAACTAAGCTTAGAATTTAAGAAAATATTTTTCTTAGTTTCCAACTGTAATGCCAAATTCTTCTCAGTGCTTTCCAAGATATAATCAAGTAATACATGAATTACTCAGATTAGAGAACAAGTCTCATAATAACATCCAATCAGTTGCCTATTCACATAGACGATGTATGTGATGGTGGTAACCTCTAAACTGCCTCTTCGCTGAATCCTGCCTCCTGGCTTCATATTAGTCTCTTGGTCATCTCCCACTCTCCTGGTTTCATGCTTTCATGTAATTCTCTTACCTTGAACGTGGGTTGGATCTGGTGCCCATCTTCTAGAACACAGAATGTGGAAAAGGATATGAGATGTCACTTCTGAGATGAGGTTGTGAAGAAGCTGTGGTTTCTGTCTTGCTCTCCTTTTCTTCCAACCTACTCTTAGAGAAGCTTGATACCTGCTGTCAGTGACGCTTTAAGGAAAGGCCACGTGGCAAGGAACCAAAGGAGGTCTTTGCCACAACCGGAGAGAAACTGATTTGACCAAAAAGACCGTGAATGAGTTTAAAGCCAGCTTCCCCGAGTTGATCCATTAGAGCAGGAGTCCCCAGCCTCCAGTCCATGGACTGGTATCTCCGGTCAGATCAGCAGCAGCATTAGATTAAAGTGCACAATAAATGGAATGCATTTGATTCATCCCGAAAGCACCCTTCCGACCTCCAGTCCATGGAAAAATTGTCTTCCACGAAATCGGTCCCTGTGCCAAAAGGGTTGGGGACCACCTTTGCTTTGGATGAGACTGCATCCCCTGCTGACCTTTTGAGAGGCTTTGAAGCCACACCCAGATTCCTAACTCACAGAAACAGTGAGACAATATATGTTTGCTGTAGTGAGCTGCCAGCTTTTGCCGTAATGTGTTATTCAGCACTAGGTAAGCAATGCAGACAGTTGTCCAAATAGACTATTAGCTAAAGAGAAATGTGAATGGTGAGTACTTCAAAATGAGGACGATGCTCTACTTAATATACTTGTGGACTAAGTAACGACAAAACCAAAGATCTCATCATAGTTCCATAAAGGCCTTAGAATCACTGAATCTGCTCAATCAAAACTAGGTTATGAGACATGGCTGATACTGTAAATTTGTGCTGATTCATTTAGTGCTCATTTGAACTATTTCATCCTTTACCTCCTTGTATCATGGGGCTGGAAAGCAACTATTGAATTTACAAGTTTTCTAGATCATGAGCATAGCTCTGTGCAATAATAGGAAGTCAGAAGTTCCTCAGGAGAGAATTTCATTTTTTTCAGATGAAAAACTAATTTTTTCCCCAGGAGAAGGATTTTGCCTTATCCCCTGTGTGTGCTTTCTGCCTTGAACATAAAAGTGACATTTAGATGTCTAAGACGTCACGCAACCATGACCATCAGGAGGAAAAACCGCATGCTAGAAATGGAGAAGCAGAGAGCTGGAAGGTTTCTGGGTTGCCGATGGCATTGTTGAGGAGAAGGGCTAGTCTAGACTCCTTGTTAATGTATCAAATACACTGTTTCTTAGTCAAACCTTGTGATAGGATTTTCTGCTATTCACAGCTGAGTGTATTCTTAACTGAAACAGGACAATAATTTTAGTGTTTTGTATCAAGATTTCCTAGGCTATGTAAAGTGAAGTGAAAGTGTTCGTTGCTCAGTCATGTCCAACTCTTTGCAACCCCATGCGCTGTAGCCCGCCAGGCTCCTCTGTCCTTGGGATTCTCCAGGCAAGAATATTGGAGTGGGTTGCCATGCCCTCCTCCAGGCGATTTTCCTGATCCAGGGATCGAACCCATATCTCCCGCATTGCAGGCAGATTCTTTACCATCTGAGACACCAGAGAAGCCCCAGGCTATGTAAACCTAATTTAAAATTGGATTCTTTGGCTGAGGAATAAATTCTCTCAGGTCATATTACTCAATAATGGGTGAAAATGAGTCAGAGAGTACTAAAGTCCTAAGTCATCTTTTGGTGAACTGTTCCCAATTCCAAGAAAGTTTCTAACTCAACCCAGGTATATAATAGTTTGAAGGAAAGTGAAAGTTTTAGTCACTCAGTTGTGTCTGATGCTTTGCGACCCCATGAACTCCAGCCCACCAGGCTTCTCTGTCCATGGGATTCTCCAGGCAAGGATCCTGGAGTGGGTTGCCATTCCCTTCTCCAGGGGCTCTTCTCGACCCAGGGATCAAACTCAGGTCTCTTGCATTTCAGGCAGATTCTTTACCATCTGAGCCACCAGGGAAGATCAATAGCTCAAAAAAGTACCTCTTTGATTACTTTCTTTGAACTTCAGGGTTATTAAGTGGGATTCCTATGACAACCTGAAGTCTGCTGTTAGAATGAGAGCCATCTGTCCGGTATAATGAGTCCTATTCTATTTTACCAGTTACTTTTGGTTCCTGAGAAATATGTGTAAGTTATAAATTTAGGGCACCATCCAGCACCATCCAGGAAATAGTACAGTAATGTAATGGTCTGAGAGTCCAATAAATCTCCTTGCTTTATTCAGGGCACTTTGTGGCTAGAAATAGAATCCAACTCTGGCTGGTTTAAAGCAGAACGAATTTTATTGAAAGGATGTTGGTTAATTCACAGAATTGTCAGAATAGCTGAATAGTCAGACTTGGGAAATAGGCAAGCACTAAGGGAGGTGACTCAGTGGACATGAATTTGAACAAACTTGAGACAGTGAAGGACAGGGAAGCCTGGTGTGCTGCGAAGAGTCGGACACAACTTAGCAACTGAACAGCAGCAGCAAGGGAGGTGACTGATGACAGCCACAGTCTAAACTTCCATCTAGCACAGCCTGGTGGGGAGATTTCTCTCGTTGTGAAGGGACAATAGAGGTCAGTGCTGGTTCTGGACCAGTTGTCATCTCTAGTCACCACTTTTGGTTCTAATATCTTGGAAAGAGAAAAATGTTCCTTTCTTTTGGAACAGAATTCTCCTGTCTGTCTGCATCTAGCAATAAGATTAACTAAAATTTTAAAAAAATTAAATGTGGACAAAACTTAGTACTTACTATGTTCCAAAATGATTTCTAACTTACTTCCTTACCCCCTTGCCAAGAATATTTTATTAAATAAGAGATGATATAAGAATGGGGAAGACAAAATGCTTAAGAAAAATATGAAAAATGATTGGTTATCAGATAATTAAATAAAATAGCCAAAGAATGACAAAGATCTTATTATATTGTATGCATATAAGAAGAGTCTAGGGAACTTCTCTGGTAGTCTAGTGGTTGAGACTTTGTTTTCCAGTGCAAGGGATGCAAGTTTGATCCCTGGTAGGGGAGATAAAATCCCACATGCCTTGTGGCCAAAAATCCAAAGCATAAAACAGAAGTGATATTGTAACAAATTCAATAAAGACTTTAAAAATGGTATGCATCAAAAAAAAATTCTAAAATGAAACTCTGGTACACATGTTGGAATGATTTGGCTCCAAGTGTGAGGAAGGGAAAGTAAATAAGTTTCTTAACTTTCTTCTCCACTCTGTTTCAGGCAGCTTCATCAGATGACTTTAAAATTCCCATAGTTGATTGGATACCCAGACAGACTTTTTTTTTCCTTTTAGTACAATTAGGTTAAATAATTTAGAAACCCACGCTCAACTTATAACCAATACCTTTGAACAGTTACTTACACAGTTTAATGTCTTTGGCAAATTACTTGTGCTTTTAGTTTCATTTCCTCAGACATTTTTCCTTCCTTTTTGTTAATTTCGATTTACTTCGTTTAGTTTGCATCACCTCATTTAACTGAGTTCACATGATGTTCTGAGTAATAACTTACTGTTGTAATTGTCATCCGGGAATAATCCTGTTTGGGATGGAGAGTTACAAAAGTTCTTACCAGAGAAGATACAATACTTGACCAAGTCTGCATTATTCATGAGTAAAGCAAATTTGCAAATGTAAAGAGTTGGAAAGAGAGAAAACCAAGAATTTGGTCTAAGGATTTTTCTCTAGAACGAGGAAGACAGATGGTCTGGAAGATTTTTGGTGTCAGATCTGAACTCTAATCAGTCAAGGAGAGAGATTTGCAGGACTAGGTGGTCAAAATGGCATCCTAGGAATTCTCAGTCTTGCATTTTTGAACAGGAGAGCCTAAGAGACAGTTCAAAGCAATTCTCACCCTCAAGCATTTTTATGCAAAATAAGGAAATTTAGAGGAAAATTGGAAACAGCCAGTTTTGGAGAATTATACACAATGAACTAACTGTGATGTGATCTTTATTTGTGTTAATATTATTCAGTGTTTTGGAGAATTTGATTAGTTTGATTAAAACCAGGATTCTTTCTTTTCCCAGATGATTAGGTACTATTGATGTACATTCCCTCAATACTCCATTATGCTAATCACATTTACAATTCCTCTATTGTCTGCCTTCCCCATTAGTTTTTGAGCTTCAGTGGGCAGGAACTGGGTCTAATTTTTTCCTCTGTGTTCCTGTCACCTAGCAAATATATGCTTGACACACAGCAAATCCTTCATTATTTCTCAACTGATTGGCAAATGGAAGAAAATTGATTATATTTAGAAAATTTAATCCTGAAGATAGCCACTGAGAGTAAAAAGGTAAAAGTTCTTGTTAGCTCAGCCTCATTTCTTGACTCCTTAGGGCTCTTGCTAGTTTTGACTCAGTTCCAAGATTCTATGTCTGGTTTGTGATTGTTCATTGCAAATCCTTGAAGAGGACTAATCCTTGCCTTCAGTAGACTTTCCATAAATATTTATTGTTTGGATATTGTTCATTGTTGACTGATCTGGGGGTCTTGGCTACAATATTTTAAGTAGAGCTTCATATGAATTTAATTGACTGTGGAGTCTAGACTTATCTTCAGCAGATGTTAAGCCTAGAATTGGCTATAACATATATGCATAAATATTTTAGCACATTAGATATAGTTCTAATATGTCTCTATATTAAATAATACATATAATAGAGCGGACCTCTCTCCTATGGCCGCTGTGTTGTCGTTCAGTGGCTCAGGTGTGTCTGACTCTTTGAGACCCCATGGACTGTAGCCTGCCAGGACCCTCTGTCTGTGGGATTCGCCAGACAAGAATTCTGGAGTAGGTTGCCACTGGCTGCTCTAGGATAACTCAGTCTTTAACAGCAGAAATATGAAGGTTGGGCAATATATGTTTCTTGGGCAACAGGGATTATAACCTTTGTATAATTCCTATAAAGTCCAACTGAGTGATAGTTATCACTGATAACAGTGAAATATTTTAAAGTATTATATAACAATATTTATAATCCTTCGATAGTTTCCATTATCCTTATGCTACAACTTAGTCTTCTTAACTTGGCTTTTCATGACTCTCACTATGCTTCAGATTACTCCTTGCACACTATACTTCCACTAGTCTAAGTTTCTGATTGTGCCATTATTGGGGAACTATCTGTAGAATCCTTTTGAGAAAGACTCTAGAGGTTATTGTGATTGTGCTTATGTGCTCGGTTGTGTCTCACTCTTGTGACCCCATGGACTGTATGTAGCCTGCCAGGCTCCTCTGTCCATGGGATTCTCCAGGCAATGATACTGAAGGGGATTGCCATTTCCTCCTCCAGGGGAATCTTCCTGATCAACCATCTACAACCTTGTGGTAGTCCTTGTTGAATAAATTTCAATGTGAGCCCTTTAGAGAACAGTCGAAGAGATGTTCTATTAGAATAAAGATTCAATGCCGCAAAGAGAAGAGATGAAGACCCAAAATATCTAAAGATTCCTGTGAAGCAATTTATATCTAACTAGAATTGGAATAAGTGTCAAGTATAAAGAAAAAAATGAAACTGTGCTTAATATGTTTTTATGTATATATATATATATGATATGAGATGTTGCTCAGTATGCGAAATATATTTGAAGTGCTTTAAGTAGTTTTCATTGTCAAATTATATTGTAGGGTAGGAAAAAAGACACCAAAACTTCATTTTCATTTACAAATTGAAAGGAAAAATGAGAAAATAAATAATTCTAAAGTTTCAAATTGTTTTGAAATGGATAACTACTTTGAGAAAAACTTTTAAGTTGATTTAAAAGGGATATTATTCCCTCTACTTTTCCTGACATATGTAAAAAGGCTAGAGCGTAAAAAAAAAATCTTGAAGTGACATGGAGAGCTTTTTCTGGTCTGTCAGTTAGATAAACACAAAGAATTCTGAGAATTAAAAAGTTGATTATATTTAATATCATTTATAAAGGAAGTTTTTCTCTTAAGTTCTTTGGTAAGTTGCTATTTAGGTCATAAAAGTTGTTTAATATCAGAAAGCATAACCCTTAACTTTCAAGACTTCTGCTTAAACTTAGATATGCAAAATATTCTTCCTTGCAGATATTATAATATTTTCTCTATATAATTAGGAAACAATTTGGAATATCATTTTTATAATTTAGTATTCATCAGTTTAATTTTCCATAGAATTTACTTGTAGAATCATGAGTGTTTCTCATCATTTGATTTCATAGTCATTCTCCTGTATGCCTTACCTGTGAAACTGCTTTAAAATGTAATCCACATCACAAATGTTACAAATCCTGTTATAGCAGTTTGCTCAAGATTCTGCACACATTTTTTCCAGCATGCAATGAAGCAAAGATAACTGAAATACTATACAGTGGGTGGATTTGGCATGAAAATCAACCCAAAGACCTGTTTGGGTATAGCCAGGCTTCAGACTGGGTCGAATAGACCCTCACAATATTTCAACAGAGTAAAGAGAAATTCCATATAGACAGTTTTCCCCTCTCCACATATAGTAAATGTTTAATGTGAATCTCTGGAATGATGGTATTGGCAGTATATAGTATCAAATAGTCTAGTGGGGATTAATTGTTCCTAAATACGATATGAAGAAATTTCCTTAGAGCTTCTTCTGTTTTCTAAAGATAGCTGTAATACATGCTGTGCTTGATTACAAGGATGCAAAATGACTTTGCCATATTCTGCTTCTTAGGCACTCAAAATTTAACCATAATAGAGTCCATTAACTAGAAAGTGATTGTGTATGAACTGGACACAATAAATGTTGCCACCTATTCTAATCAGAGATTAGTAGAATGTGAAGTGACCACTGAAGTAATTTGATTGACTTCTTTACTTAATAAAGTATTTGAGATATTAAATAGCCTTGCACAATAACTCCTAATGGCAGCATCTCCATCACCTCTGTGTATTCCCTCTAGATTCCCTGTTTCTCATCCTCTCTCTTTCCATCCCGTGCCTTGATTTGCACCATTTGAAATCGGTTCTCCATAAACACATCTGAGATTGAGAGGAAAACACAAAAAATCAGGAGCTCCTTGAGATTTTGAAGGAGTTTTTTGAGTTATTTTGAAAGTTTGACTGAGATAAAGCTGTGACTAAACTTGCGTTTTTGTTAACTCTGTGGTTCAGTTCTTGTTGGAGTGTCCCTTACCTAGAAAGTCAATATGTAGACCACATTGAGAATCCTAGAAGAATGTCACTGAATGTTTACCTGTCTCAGTGGTTCTAAAATTGTGATCCTTTGAGGGTTGTTTGAGGGTAGCTTTCAGGAGATCTGTGAGTCAAAATAGTTTTCATGGTAATATTAAAACATTGCTTGCCTTTTCCACTACTTATGTTAATTCTAATTATGCAAAAACAATAGTGAGTAAAACTGCTGTCACCTTAGCAGAGATCAAGGTCATGACATAAGTATATGGTGGTATTTATTGTATTCTTCATTGCCATACACCCACATGAAACACACACACACGTTTCAGTAAAGAATATTCTTGGTGAAGCAGTAAAAATTAATTCTGTCAATCTCAATCTCTTTTCAATATGTGAAATCAAGTGGACCTTAGGAAGCACTACTATGAACAAAGCTAGTGGAGGTGATGGAATTCCAGCTGAGTTATTTCAAATCCTAAAAGATGATGCTGTGAAAATGATGCATTCAATATGCCAGCAAATTTGGAAAACTCAGCAGTGGCCACAGGACTGAAAATAGTTTTCATTCCAAACCAAAAGAAAGGCAATGACAAAGAATGTTCAAACAACTGCACAGTTGCACACATCTCACAAACTAGCAAGGTAATACTCAAAATTCTCCAAGCCAGGCTTCAGCAGTACCTGAACTGTGAAATTCCAGATGTTCAAGCTGGATTTAGAAAAGGCAGAGGAACCAGAGATCAAATCACCAACATCCACTGGATCATAGAAAAAGCAAGAGAATTCTAGTAAAACATCTACTTCTGTTTTATTGATTTTGCCAGAGCCTTTGACTGTGTAGATCACAACAAACTGTGGAAAATTCTTAAAGAGTTGGAACTACCAGACCACCTTAACTGCCTCCTGAGGAATCTGTATGCAGGTCAAGAAGCAACAGTTAGAACTGGATATGAAACAACAAACTGGTTCCAAATTGGGAAAGGAGTATGTCAAGGCTGTGAATTGTCACCCTGCTTACTTAACTTATATGCAGAGTATATCATGAGATACGCTGGGCTGGAAGAAGCACAAACTGGAATCAAGATTGCCAGGAGAAATATCAATAACTTCATATATGCAGATAATACCACCCATATGGCAGAAAGTGAAGAGGATCTAAAGAGCCTCTTGATGAAAGTGAAAGAGGAGAGTGAAAAGGTGGCTTAAAACTCGATATTCAAAAAACAAAGATCATGGCATCCAGTCCCATCACTTCATGGCAAATAGATGGGGAAACAATGAAAACAGTGACAGACTTCATTTTCTTGGGCTCCAAAATCACTGCAGATGGTGCAGCCATGAAATTTGAAGACGCTTGCTCCTTGGAAGAAAAGCTTTGATCAACTTAGCATATTAAAAAGCAGAGACATTACTTTGCCAACAAAAGTCCATCCAGTCAAAGCTTTGGTTTTTCCAGTAGTAATGTATGGATGTGAGAGTTGGACTATAAGGAAAGCTGAGCACCAAAGAATTGATGCTTTGAACTGTGGTATTGGAGAAGACTCTTGAGAGTCCCTTGGACTGCAAGGAGGTCCAACCAGTTCATCCTAAAGGAAATCAGTCCTGAATTGGAAGGACTGATGCTGAAGTCGAAACTCCCAATACTTTGCCCACCTGATGCAAAGACTGACTTATTGGATAAGACCCTGATGCTGGGAAAGATTGAAAGTGGGAGGAGAAGGGGACAACAGAGGATGAGATGGCTGGATGGCTTCACCAACTCAATGGACATGAGTTTAGCAAACTCCGGGAGTTGGTGATATACAGGGAAGCCTGGCATGCTGCAGTCCATGTGGTCACAAAGAGTCGGACATGAATGATGACTGAATTGAATAGGAAGAAGTGAAAAATATACATAAAGCTTTTCTGCTGCTTATTGAATTTTAACAGTTGTCCTGGGGAAAAGTCCTCAAGCAGTTGTTTGAATTTCAGGATGAACTAGCCACTTTCTTCAGGAACACTATTTACTTGAGAGCCTAAGAGACAGGTAAACTATGGCTATTCAAACTTGAGTATTGGGTAGATTTTTATTTTTTAATAAATGATTGAATTCTCATCTTGAGGAAAAGGACTAATAATGTTTGTTGCCAGTGAAAATTAGAATTGGGAAAATCTTGTCTGCTCCCATGAACTTAGCTGCTTCCTGATACTCAAAGACTTTTCTGATAAGATCAGTAGTATTTAACATATTCAATATAATTTTTAAAATATTGAATAGTGGAATGTGGTACTATTTGGCAGATCTCCAGTAAATCAGCATTTTCCACATGGCAATGCCTGACATTACAAAATCATACTTAGGCTAAAAAAATCCATTTAAGTTTAAGATAGAGCAAGAGATTTTAATATAGCAGAACACAGAGCTTTCATTGCTATGGTTTCAGATTCCATTTTGCATCTATCATTTAAAAACTACAAATTATCAGATTTTGGCCTAGTAGTAAAGAAGACTATCCACAACTATCTGAAAATGTTATTAAAATACTCTTCCTTTTCCTCACACATATCTGTGTGAGAATGATTTTGTTGATATACTTTAACCAAAACAATTTTTTTGCTTTTCTATTAAGTCAGACACAAAAGAGATTTGCAAAGTGCAAAACGATATTACTCTTTTCACTCTGTTTTCTAAATATATATCATATATCTTAACATGTAATAAGTTGTTATGGTTAGATTTACATAACAATACATATTTAAAATTTTCTCAGCATTAATTTCTAACACAGAAAACATAGGTATACCTAATCCATAGCAACAAAAGCTTTCCTGGTCCTCAATACTTTTTAATAATTAAAGGAGAGGTTTAATAATCAAACTTTGAGTCTACAAAGTTTAAAAACTATTGTTGTTTTCCAAGTACTTCTGGAAAAAATTCCAGAACTAAGTAGAGGGAAAAAACCTCAGTCTGATATTCCATAATGTTTTCAAATCTAAGGTAAGAGCAAAGTAATTCTGCAGCTTTTTCATTTGTTTCATGAAATTTTATAAGTAATTTGTCATAAAATAAAAATTGCATACCTTCCTGTTTAGTTCCAAAAGATTCTTATATTTATCTTTGAAAGATAATATATAATTGCATAGATTCTAATGAGAAAGATGTTATAATCAATGGACAAATCAAATTGTCCTTAAAGTTTCTCATTGAATGTTCTATGTCTGTAATTTTTCTTTTATAAATGCGAAATGCATGCTGTATTACCACACAACACTTTGCATTCCAGGCTGTGGAATTATTATTTGTGGAATTATTTCCAGTCCCCATCTTTTTATTTAAGATACAGCACTGGAGAAAATGTCAAAAAGGCAATGGCTTCCATTTGCACAATTTTATGGGGCCATTGTTAGCGCTGAGGACATTCACACCTTTAAAAAACCATTGTACTTATGGGTAGTTTAGGAAATAACTGCCTTAGTGATCTTTCTATTCTGGTTTAAATAAAAATTAATACTTTGAAGTATTATGATACAGTTAATTTTCAAAGAATAAAGCATTAAGAAAAATCAGTTAAATAATAAGCTTTTGCCTTTGACCCTGAATGGCTCATGCTGAGTGTTATGTGTTCATCATGAAAATCACAGACTTTTCATTTCTTTGAGCGTTTGTGGGAATATTGGTCGCATTCATATATATATATATATATTTTTTTTTCTTTAACTCATTCTAAAATAGTGATAGGTCTAACTGCATGTTTTCTATTTTGTCTAAAGGAATGTTCAGACTCTTTGAAAAGGAAGCAGTTCTTGTTGTTTTTTCTTTTTCTCTATCAAAAATCTTTTGTCTTCACTGTTTTCTATCCCCAAATCTGGGAGCAAAATTACCTTTTGATTTTCTGGTTCATGAATGTTTTTACATATGAACTCTCTCTCCTTTATAGTGAAAGACAAATTGGCAATAGACCTTTTGACTTAAATGTTTCTCTCTCGTTCTCTGTCCCTACTATCTCTCCTGGCCCAAGTTCACACCTCTCCTCTAGCATCTACTCCTGTGATTGTGTACTGTTGTTGCAAGTAAGAACTCTCGGTGTCTGGTCTTTTGCCAAATATTCTCACAAGATGTGGAACTGGCCCATACATTCCTTTGATTCTATTCTTAAAGAAGTTCATCTTCAACTTCTCTGGTGTACTATGGATTACACATTGTAAGGGTTTGGGGGTAATGGATAAAGCATGGGTTTGTTCTAATATACTCAGTGAGAAGTGAATGGTGGTTGCATTTTTTTCCCTGTAGAAATTACAAGACATTTCTCAGTCATGTTTTTCAGTGAATTTGAGAAGTGAACTCCGTAAATACAAATGAAGTCATGGTCTATTTCATTACTTTGAAATGTCTTTAAACACAGATTTGCAGCTTAAAATGTTGACGGTGAAATATTTGCCCCCTTAATCTCTAAGTAGCATGTATTTCTAGCACTTTGCTAGTTCACAATTCAGAAATGGTATAAAAGTAGATTACAGACCATTACATTTTCTGTATTAATTTAAATGTACATCGATGATACAAGTTTTACCTATAATAGGTCAGGCTCCTAACTGTGGTTTGTATAGCAACATGTAGATTATAGGTGTTGGCCAGGGTTAGAATGAGATTTCTAAGAAGAGAAACACTTTTATAAATCAAACAGTATGTCTTAATGGGGGAATTGTTGTACATTATGCTGTATTAGAAATAATGCATGTTTCATACTGATGATTAGCTTAGAAAGTTTGGGAAAGAGACTGCCTTTAGCATATTTTATATTATTTTGTCTTTTATCATCTTTAGTAAACAAAAGAATCTCTACTATGTAAAGATTAGTTAATTTTAAAGTCAAAGCATGGCCATCTTTTCTAGTTGATGTTTTTAAGAAAATCCGTGTTCTTCCAGTAGCGTGTGGGTATAAGATATTGTTTCTTTCAAAATTTCTTCCTGTTTCCCCTCCTGCGGAACCCCAATTTGTTGTAGTTGCTGCTTCTCCAGGAGTCGGAGACACATGATGGATGGTTGCTCAGCTTCTTATAAATGCACTGTGTAGCCGTGCCTTTTCCTACTTGACTTTCATTGCTGGTGTTGATGGATGATATGTTACTTACCAGACATTGAAGGGCTACTAGTTATAATATTCAAGGTAAAACACTTGAAGCAATATGCAATGTGGAGAGTTCCTTCTACTGGGACAAGTTAATGTTCTATCAAAAATGGGAAAGATCGGTGCATGCTGGGCATGACTCATGTTTTACAGCCAAGATCTACTTGTGGGGTAATTTTCATACCCTTCTGATGAGTAAGTAAATAGATTTTCATCTTTTAATTGCCCTCAGTTTTTTTTTTTGTTTGTTTGTTTGTTTTTTTTTTTAGGATTGGGATTTGGGCTGATGGGCTTTTAGCAGTCTACTTGCTAAAAATACCCATAGAAAACCTGTATTTAGGAACCAGATTACTCCTTTCCTTTTTCTGTTCTCGAAGTATCTTTGCAAGTCAATATCTACCTAGTGTTTGTATAGGGGCAAATGTAAATTGGGGGTTTACACTGCACAGACAGAGGTTGAATCTTATTTCATTTATGTTCCCCAGGTTACTTAATATAATATTGGTTACATAGTGAGAACTCCGCTTCCCTTGTGGTTCAGCCTGTAAAAGAATCCGCCTACCATGAGGGAGACCTGGGTTCCATCCCTGGGTTGGGAAGATCCCCTGCAGAAGGGAAAGACTACCCACTCCAGTATTCTGGCCCGGAGAATTCCAGGGACTGTGAGGTCTATGGGGTTGCAAAGAGTTGGACATGACTGAGTGACTTTCACTTCACTTCAGTGAGAACACAACATCTACAACAAACTTTGTGGCTAAGTTTGTGATAATGAGTGAGCTAAATTCTAATTTATCAGTCTCATTTATCTTTCTCTTTTGAGAAAATGAGAAAAGGCATTAAACATTGGGTTAAAAATATGACTTTCAGATGCTGGATTTAGCTTTATAAGTTGTCTGTCTGTCTTTGGTTATTCCTCAGTTATATCATAGATGGCAGGGAAATGATTGTGAATCAAAAACAGGGAAAAATAGAAAATACGTGTATGTAGGTTGAAGTAATAGACTATCTTTTGATGGGATAAATGTTGCAAATAATAGTTCCATTAAGCTCTAGTTTGCTAATCTAGTACTTTGAATTTTTTTACAGTTTTTTTTCAGGTCATATTTTAATTTTATGTTTCTTACAATAACAAATCAATTGAGCCTTTAAAATATCAAAACTTTTTGGGTAATACAGAATTCTAAGCAGTAAAATGGTAGGCTTTTGAAAGCACAGTAGTGCAAATAAACAAGAATTTCCATAAGATTGACATAAATGAGTTAAATATTTAACTTCTGGGGAGAAGACCCTTTTCTGTGCAGGCTGGAAGGGGCATCTGCTGGTGTTTCTAAGTGGATAAAACTGAATGGAATGCATAGTCAATGTGCTATTTAACAAGCAGGTAGAGATTTAGAAGTTGGAAAAATACTGAGACAATATAACATAAATTTATCATCAGTTTCATGAAATAAAATTGAAGAAAGTAATTTCATTCTGTTTTATGGAAATCCTATGATAACATAATGAACTATACAGCGTTAAATCAGCATTTTGGAAATAAATCATCAAGTAGGTAGTTATAGGTTCAAAGAATGACTAAAGACTGTGGAACTTTCTTATGGTATGTAGGAATTTATAACAAGTTCTAACAGCGTTGTTAACTGATTAAAAATACCTAATAAGGCTGCAGGATTCATTAATGGGTACTTTTAAAGAAAAATTGGCAATAAAACAATAGCATTTGTTTAACAGAAAAAAAATTCCCCTGCATTCCTTCTTTTGAAAGGAAACAGCCTCATTATGGGTGTTCTCATAGTTTTATGTTGAAACAAGGCACCTTTTCAAGAATTGTCAAGTTTAGTGTTTCAAAGACATGTTGAAGAACTAAGACAGTGGGTGTGTAAATAAACATGCTGATTGCATCAAAACTATTTCTAGTTTTGCTTAGTGATTTCAGAACTTCTGAAAGGATATTACTTTAAAGATTGAATATCTAAGTCAATAGTTTTCCTGTAGTAATACTGTATGTAACAAATGACCTTAAAAATTTCCTTTGTCTAAGTAAGAATGCTGCTCAGTTCAGGACATTATATCAATCCCTATTCTTTACTTTTCTGAACAGAAGTGCAAAAACATTTCAAAGAATTTTCCAGTGATGTATAAGATTCTAATTTAAATTCAGTTGTTTTCAAAGTGGAAGAAACTGAGGTGATTTTTAAAACATTAACTCTGTTTCCAGCACGATGTAAGTGACCTGCAGAGAAATAAAAGGTACTTTTTCTTTCACTTGAATAGCTTGTACTTTAGTTGGTAAAATTAGATTAGTGTACAAAATCATTAGAGAAATGGTCTTGTTACCAATCGTAAGAGTAAGTTTTCAGTCACTGAATATGTATGAGATCATTTTCATAAATGCCTTTTATCAGGTTGAGGAAACTTCCTTCTGTTCCCTGTTTTTGTTTTTTGAGTGTTACTACTGCATCACTTTAGGCAATCGTGTGATTATTAGCCTCCCACCCCCACATTGTATTAGTGTGATGCATTACATTCATTTCTTTTTGTATGTTGAACCACCCTTGCATTCACAGGATAAATTCCAGGTAATCATGACTTATAATCTTATTGTTAGGCTGCTGGGTTCTCTTTTAGACTCATCATTTTTCTGAGATGTCAAGGTAATATTATATATATGTAATATATACATATCTCTATGAATATGTAATAGTTGGTTATATGTAATAGTTGGTTATTCAGATATAGAATTATCTAGATACTAACTAGGTTTGCAAATATGAAGCCATGATTTGTATGTCACATAGAAATCTCCTAGATATCAATACTGACATCACGATCATCATAAATTTTAGTTCCAGAAAGTGTAGGTCAGATAATGTATTTGGAAAGATACATGGAGTGTAATGTCTTTCAAGTTTTTGAATAATGATGAATAGCCAAGAGAATAATAGAGTTGAATGTCAATTTGTTTTTGAGTGAGCAGAAATGAGATTAATGTTTAGGTGGTTCCCGTAAGCACTAAAGAGATGGATGCCCATAGAACAATCTTCAAAGGCAGGAAATTGATAATTTCACTACCTCTTGAAATAAGTATACCTTACAAAAAGCGTTATTTGCCTGCTTGAAACTTCAGAAATGTAAACACTCTGAATTGGTATAATGTTTGGGTTATTGGTAGACTTTTCGGAGAAAAAAATGTATAGATAGATTCTGGGTGAATCATTACAGTTTTTCTCAAGATAAAAAGTGTGTTTTGGAAGGATTGACTCTTAATGTTTTACATGGCTTTCTATTATTAGAGCAGCTCTAGAAGTCTTCTGAGCATTCATCTCAAGGTATACCTAGTAGTAACATATGTCAACCCCCCAGACTTTAAGCTGCTTATAGGCTAAGTTCACATATTATTTTGAATGCATGGCACATAGACAGCAAGTGTTCAAAGAATACTTATTGAATGTATAATCTGAGTTTTCCTAGGTTTTTTGTTGTTGTTGCTGTTGCTTGTTCCTTTTTTTTTTTTTGCAAATGAGTGTATTCTTTCAAATAAACTTTTCTTTTTCTGAGAAAAAAAAAGCAGCATGAGCTGGGAAGAATGCTGTCTTCTAACTCTGAAAGTTTAGGGTCATGCTACAAACCATGACCATTTGATCTGCAATCTTAATTTTCCTAGGCTAAAGTTTTTTTTTTTTTAATTAAGGAGTTGGTCTAATGTGTCTCTGAAGTCTCTTCTAGGTCTGAAATGTTATGACATGGGTTCAAGACTAGATTTGTGGATAACGTAATATAACAACTTATATTAAATCTTCTAAGAAGTTAGCCATGGAGTGGTATTATTATAGCACATGAATTTTTTTCTTTACCTGAATTGCTATAAACGTAGTTGGAATTAATCAACACACACACACACACACACACACACACACACACACACACACACACACACACACACAAACACACACACACACATGCGCGCGCATGCGCGCGCGCTATCTATTCTCAGATGTTTTCTAAGTATAACACATGGTCTGCACTCTCAAAGAGCATAAAATCTAATGTAGAAAAAAGAATTAAATATAAAATGATGAAACTAACACAAGAAAATATAGGATGAGCGTGAATTTTTTTTCTTTGTGGTGAGTCTAGATTTAGTTGAAACTTCAAGTATATGTAGCTATGAAGAAGGAAATAGAAGCTTTAGGGGGACAAAAAAACCCTCAGTGAGGAAGAGTAAGGAGTCTTGCATTTTAAAAAGCATTGTTTGTTGTTTTTCAGTTGCTAAGTTGTGTCCAACTTTTGCCATTCCATGGACGGCAGCACACCAGGCTTCCCTGTCCTTCACCATCTCCTGCAGTTTGCTTTGGGAGAGCATATCCACCACTCTTTTGAAGTTTGAAGTTATGGCTCCAACGAGCTAAATTGCTCTGAATTTTCTTGTTAAGGCTATCTCTGCAGAACTTACTTCTTTTTGAGAACCGTTTGTTTTCAAAATCTAGATTTAGACTGCCATTGTGTTTTCATTATTGTTTGTTCTTGGAAGTCTTGTGTGTGGGTTCTCTAAGTAATGCTGTAAACCATTTTTCCCTGGAGGTTGGAGCCAAGGAAGGGCTGGACATCCATGGAGGCACCTGGAGGTGGTCCAGGAGCTGTGCAGAGAGAGAAAGGGAAGTGGCGGTATGGCGCTGTGCAGCCTTTGTGAGCTCTCCTGCGGGTTGCTCGCCCAGTGACTGTGGAAACTTCTGCAGGCCTCTTTATAAATAACAGCCCCGCGTCTGTTAGTGCTGTGGAAGATCAAAGTGACAGAGCCAGATCAGAGTGGCGAGAGTCCCATTAAAGCCATTCCGTTAGCACAACGGCAGTGGGTGCATTTAATGAACTGAGTGTGTCTTCCCCAAATTTATTTGTTGAAATCTCAACCCCCATTGATATGGTATTAGGAGCTGAAGCTTCGGAGAGTTAATAACGAGGGCGGAGCACTCCTGAATAGGATTAGTATCTTTATAAGAAAAAACCCTAGAGCCCTGGCTTCCTGTCTCTCTCTGCTTTCTGCCTTGTGAGGAACAATTCTTGGGCATATTATATATTTAACAGGTCCTAACCTGGTTTTACTTTGTATAATTCATCTATGAACACACTCTTAACTCTTTAAAACTTGCAGAAAAGTCATCAGTCCCTGATCACCCTCATTTTCATTTTTCTTTCCCTAGAAACAACTACTTTTCAACTCTTAACTGACACTTTTTTTTTGTTATTTACTGAAGTGTCCCTAATGAATAGATGTATATTGCTGAATCTTGATATATAACAGTGTTTTTGCTACTTCTTGGGAACTTTTTGTCTGTTTGTTTTAGGTATTAACTACTGATTTCTCAGAATGGGAGCCGAGAATTTAGCTCTTTGTAATCTCTTCCCCATCTTTCTCTCCTAATTCCTGTCCTTTCAACCCAATGTGAAGTAATATTAGACAATTTTGGTTAGATCAATATCAATACTCAGACTTACAGGATTAGGATCATATAAACACACTTAACAATTGAGCCATGTAATATGCAAAATTAAAAAATTTCCTGCACATTTTTTAAGCCACTGAAACTAGTGATTGTCTGTTTTTTTCTGCTGATTTATTTATTCCCAAGATCTCTTAGTATTCCTTTTCTTAGCATATTGTTCTTGTTGCATGGATTCTACACTTTTTCCATCCTGGTGAGTATGGAATTACACTCCGAGGTAATCTGGTTAGAGGCTCCTTCTCTAGAAACCCTTAACATCTTATTCTTAGATCTCTTTCTAAGACTCCTCAGAAAAAGTCTCTTCCAATTCCTTGCCTGGAGTATATCAACCTCTCACATAAGAAGTTTTATATTATTTAAGATCAATTTGTTGATTTTTTTCTATTGTTACAAAGTGGCAACTTTCAGTAAAAAAAAATTTAGAAACACAAGTAGAAAGGTATGCAGATATAAAATTTTAAGTCATAAGTAAGATAAAATAATTGTTTTTTTCCTGTCTTGTTTTCTTTCTTTAGCATTGAACAAAGCTGGCACTAGACACTCAACATTTTTTGATAGAGCATAAATATAAAATTCAGTGTTACATCAACATACATAAACAGTGGCCAGTATTTATGTGTATGAAATAAATGGTACATCTTAACCATGAATTTTTAAATAAATTCATGTGCACACTTAAATTTGTTTTGCAAAGTGACTGTTCCAATGGGAGGCAAAGCATAGGAAGGTAAATCATGTGACAGACATATGTTCCACAGAAGTGATATGAAATAGAAATTTATCAGGAATGCTGAAGGTAGATCTAGTTAACTACCTAATTAGATCTAGTTAACTTTGGTTAGTGGTTGAAGATTTATTAAGCACTACTGCAGATGTAAAACTTTTTAAGTAGCAGGGAACATTCCATCTGGAGGGTCTTCTCTTTCTTCCAAAGTCTAAGATACTGAAATATCCTACGGGTAGGGAAGATGGTTTGTGGGCAGTATCAGAGAAAACTGTCCCTTGTGCTTCCAGCAGTTGAAGGGATCTCGGCATTGCTATTAGAAAAAAAAAGAGTCTTGAGCTATTGGCACATCGTTGATTATGGTGTCTGAATATTTAGAAAGAGTTTACACGCTTTGAGTATTCACTGAAGCAGTGCTTCAAAGCCCAATGTAAGGAAGGAATTGGCTGGTACACAAAGCTGTTGGTCATTGAATTACCCTAGGGTGAGAGCAGGATGAAATACAGGGACGGGCAACAAATACTGCCAACTTAAATAGGACAAAAAATGAAACAAATGCAAACCTGAGCAAAATCATTTCCCAGCCGCTCCTAGCCAAGGGTTTAGAAGAAAGCTTTTAAAAAAACATTAAGACTTTAAATGCTAATTGCTTCCGATTCTTCGTAATTTGTAATATGTGAATATATTTGTGCAAATGTATGTCATGTATGCTTCCTTGGCGGCTCAGATGGTAAAGAATCTGCTTGTAATACAGAAGACTCAGATTCAGTCCCTGGGTCAGGAAGATCCCCTGGAGAAGGAAAGGACAACCTACTCTAGTATTCTTGCCTAGAGAATTCCGTGGACAGAGGAGCCTGGCGGGCTGCAGTCCACGGAGTCATAAAGAGCCAACTCTCAGTAAATTATTCGTTGGATAACAATAGTGGTTAGGCTGATTTTATCGCAGTTTTTTGTTGTTGTTGTTGTTGTTTTCCCAGCTTTACTGAGATAGAGTTAAAATATGCATGTTCAGTTGCTTAGTCATGTCCCAACTCTTCCGTGGACAGAGAAGCCTGGCGGGCTACAGTCCATAGGATCTCACGAGTCAGACACGACTTAGCTACTGAACAACAACATATATTTTATCCTATTAACAACTGAAAGGTCTAGGCTGTTATGTGCAACTTGGGGACACGTGTCAGACTCTTTTCTATTATGATTGAAAATGTGCAACGTGGAAAGGAGGTTTACTCTGGAATAGATTTATCTTAACCTAAATTGCAGGGTTTTTGTGAAGGTTACTGAATTGATGTTTTCAAAATTCTTTGACATCTTCAGACAAAAGTACAAATGGTTCTTTTCACCATATTGATAGTATTATATTAAACAAATTTGCTTAGGTATTTTTAAGTTTCAATCCCTACTGCCTCCAATAGAGCAGCTGTGCTTAAAATGACACATCTTTCTTTAGCTGTGAGGTTATGAGAATATTTTGAAATATTGAAGATTTTTTAATATCAATTATATAATGCCTGGTTAAATTTTAAATGTACTTCATAATTTGGAAGGGAGGGTAAAGTAAATACTTAATTCTGCCACTTTCTCTATGGTTCAACAAAGCATCTTCTTGGCCATTGTCCTAATCGAATCTGAGCTGGGATGTTCCATAACATTGAATTCATTATAATTCTGAACTGAGAATTCCAATAGAATGGCACTGTTCCATTCTGTTGCCCCTCTAACTACTCCAAGGTTTCTTGATGTATCTGGCTCATGATAGTAAAGTGGGAAAAAGCTACTCAAAAAGCCAGAAGGTGACTTTAGAAAATTATGTACATTTCATCTTTTAAAGTCTTTTAACCTTTGGAGTTGAGAAAAATTGTTTTTTCTTGTGTTTCAAGCATGTGTTAAATTGTTACCTTGACTCACTCAGTAGACCTGGAACACATTATGCTGAGATAAGTCAGACAGAGAAAGACAAGTACTTTGTGATAGCACTTATCTGCGGATCTAAAGAAGCCAAACTCAGAAAAACAGAAAGCCAAATGGTGGCAACTGCAGAACGGGGCATAGGGAGATAGGAAACGTGTTTAAAGGGACACATTCGCAACAGCAGTCAACACGTCCTAGAGATTTAACACACAGTACAGTGAACACAGGCAATGATATTGTATTATAATCAAACTTCCTAAGAGACTAAAATTTAACGTTTCCCACCCCTAGAAAGAAAGGATCATTATGTGATGTGAAAGATGTGATCGCTACAGTGACAATCATGTTATTATATATAATGCATCGAATTAACACGTGTACCTTAAATTTGTGTTATATGTCAAATATATTTCAATAAGAACACAGAAAAAGCAAAAGGTGAAGCAACTGAAAGAAAGCAAAACAAGTCCCTCATGTAAGAGATACAGGAGAAACTCCAAAGAAAATTATGAATGTCCAGTACAACCATATTCTGAAGTGAGAGGTAGGCTAATTGCGAACAGTGGACCAGAACGTTTTTTGCTGGCATTATCCCATGGCCCAGCTCAATATACAAAATAGCTTAGTTGGAAAATAAATAGTCATGTCTTTTTGCTCTCAATTTTCATTGAGATGGATGTACCTCCTAGAAGAATATAGCATATTACCTACCCTGTGGGAGTTTATGATTTTGCTATCAAGAAAATAGTTACATACATGAATATGTTACTAAATATTAAGACACCATATCATATGAAATAGGCTATCTTTATAAAACATTATCCCAGTATTCTAACTCTAAATGGGGCAAGATTTCAGAGAAAGAGGTGCTCAAAGAAAGGTTTCTAACTGATACAGAAGCATTGGGAATAGATCATCCAGGATGTGATGTGAACTGATCTGAACTGAACCTGAACTAATGTGTCTGAAAATATTAAACATAATTAATTTTACATTTTAGTCTCAGAGGAAAGACTTGACTTTTAATGGAAAAAAATACTATTTTGTAGAAAGAGTTTTTGAAGGTTACAAGCACTGCATAAAATCAGAGCCTGTGGCCAGATTATTAACACTAAAGATGCTGATTCAGTTGAGAGAGGTTTAATGAGGTCTTATTAGATACAGAGCAGTGTGCTAGACTTTTGCAGTATATAAAAATGCACCTGCTTGTACAATCAGATAACCTAGAAGTTAATATAGGTAGCTAATGATATAACAAATTAAGCTTATGATATGTGCAAATGAGGGACCATAGAATAACAAAAGACATGGGAAGTAATTTGGCCGAGACACCTACCAAGATCCAGCCAACGTTCTGAGAGCTGCAGTACCTTGGGGCCTGCTTTGATTCTGACAATCAACCACATTAACTATTCTTGTGAACTTTAAAAGCTATGTTGATAAATTTACCCTGGGCCCTTGGAATAAGAACTTAGAACTTTGTTAACTCCTGATAGTGACAGGAAACATGTAAGTCCTTAGGATAATGGGTTTTATTTCACTCCACTACAGACTTGTTTATGATGTCAAGTCCTGTGGCAGGTAAGCAAGACTGGACAAAAAACTCATTTTGTTTTTTGGATAAAAATAGTTGATTCCAGCTGAATTTCCCCTTTTAAATAGCTTGTCCTGAGCGATACCTACTTGCCGTGACTGGCACAATTTACTAATGCTGGGTAGGATCTGACCAGAGAAACTTATTCTAAAGACAAGTAAGTGGGGGGTTGATGGTTTGTGGGAGACACTGGGTTTTGAGACATACTGTCACACATCATCCGCTCCCATTGCTTCCAGCTTCCATTGCTTCAGAGCCAAGAAGAGCCTCTGATTTTGAGATATTCCTGCTGGGCAGACAAGGAAAGGAAAAGCCGCTGAAATTCACTGTTTGGGGGGGAAATATATACGTAACTGTCAACGTAGTAAGTAAAATCTTCTTAACAATACAGCCGAATCCAGCAGAAAAAAATATTTTATAAATCAAGTTTGAAAAGCTTATTTTTGGCTAGCTTTTACAGCTGTGGGATCTTAATGCCCTGACCAAGGATTGAACCTGTGCCCCCTGTAGTGGAGGTGCAGAGTCCTAACCACTGGGACCACCAGGAAAGTCCCTAAAAGACTTGACTATAATGATGAATAAATTAGAAAGATCTCAACTTCTCTCATACATAGACTGTACCTAAATAAACTTGATTATTCACCAAACTTTCTTTTTATGTATTATTAATTTTTTTTTTTTTTGCTATATATAGAGAAGGCATACACAACTTTTTGAAAATATCTAAAAGTTAGTTTTAGAAAAAATATGATACTTACATATAGAATGAAATACATAGCTAATTCTCAAAGCATAAATTTTGCCTAACATAATGCTTTTTGCATTTGGTCAGTCTAAGGGAGAAGGACATCGAGCGTGACACATTCTCGGTAAAGGTTTGACTGTGGATTATATGAATCAATAAATCTTCTCTCTCTTTATGGTGTATATCCAAACACTTGATCGGCCAGTGATTGATAGATCTGATACTTCAAAAGAGGGGTACATGGACGTATGTTACTCAAGAACCATATTTTCTTCTTATTGGCAAAATTATTCTTCAAATGTAATTGAGGCGCTTGGATATTTGCGTCTTGTTCAGTCTGGTTACCGTTTTCCACCCTACCAGAGCAATGCTTTCCAGCGCTAAGAAGACAAAAAAAAATGAATGTGTCTTTGAAAAGGATTAGCTTATGATCAGATCAAAGCTTGGAAAGTTTGAGTTCAAAATCCATTGTTGTCATACTCAGACCTAAGAGGTGAAATGTCAGGCCTGAAAGTGTGGGTCTATTGTGGTGTGGTTTATCTGCTTTTGCCCCCTGGATACACTCTCCACCCTGCTCTGGGCTTTGTTGTATAGTTGCTAAGTCATGTCTGACTCTTCATGACCCCATGAACTATAGCCTGCCAGGCTCTTCTTCCATAGGATTTCCCAGGCAAGAATGCTAGAGTGGGTTGCCATTTCCTTCTTTAGGAGATCTTCCTGACCCAGGGATCGAACCCTTGTCTCTTACCACTGAGTTACCTGGAAAGCCCAGAAAGAGACAGACTAAAGACTGAACTTCAAACTGAGGGTGGGGTCAGCACCACGACCACCCAGAGTAGGTTGTACACTCTCAGCCTTAGAGTTGACCCACAGGCGTCACAGAGTTAAACTCTTGTCCTCAAGGTTTGTGTTGGGTCCTACCTGTAGGCAGACTGGAAGGAACAGACTAAGCTGGCTGCATTTTCTCTGCAAAGCTCATCTCCTCCGCCATTATTCCTATCTCCAGAATACTGCTCTTACTCTCACAGTTTCCAATAATCCTGCCCTCACTTTATCAATAGTCCTTTTATTATACTTTTGGCAAATTTCTTGCCTCCCCACTAACTACCTGATACAGGCTTCAATCACAAAGCACATACTATTTGGCTGATGAGTTGATAACATTTGTTGGACATCCATTGACTTTGAGGCACTACTCATTTGCAAGATAATCAAAAAACTTATCCTCCCTTTGAGATAGAGGAAGGAAAACAGTTGGGCAAAAGAGTGTAATTTAGGCATGGTTTTAAAAACTCAGTGTTTTCAACAAAAATTTAGTCTTATGGTCTCACTTACTATTTGTTTCCAGTTCTAAAAGCACCTTGAACATACCTGTATTTCATGATTCAGTTGAGTTCAGGAAAAGCAAATATTTATATGACAGAACAACGTGAATCAAAGAAGCTGATAGGTGGTTCTAGAGAATGGGAAATTAATATCTCTCCAAACTTTTTCCACACGTCTATTCTATAATTGTCATATGGAGATATTAAACTCATACTCAAAGTAATTCTACATAAAGTGATTACTATTCTTCACTTTCCCATTGGTCTGGAAAAGATGATGAGAAATAGAGCTATACTTAAGCACACCAGATATATTTCTAGAATTTTGGAGTTCGTTAAAAACCTAGAAAATATTATACAGTGAGTTGGTTTGACATGATGTTCCATACAAAGTAATTAGGTTTATTATGTTTAAAATAAGACAAACTTTCTGACACTGCTCAACTGTCAGTCTTGAATTTTTCCTGAATGCTGATTAAATTGCATAACACTGAACTATAGATTTTAAAAATATATGAGTATGGCATATATAATGTATTTCTTCTTTAGAACCTAATGAATGAGAACATGGTCATAGTCCAGTTTTCACTATATTTTTGTTATAGGGAAAAAAATTCATGCAGCTCTCTCTGTGTGTTCACAGCACTGTTGCTTTTCAGCAAGCAAATGAAAATTTAACTTCTCATGTCCTCCTTTATGGAGGAAATTCAGCTGCATTTTCTTTTGACAGTGGAACTGGAATGGAAACATCTTTTTCTTCTACCGTGTATCCCAATGAGTACTAATACTGTCTAGAGCTAAAATAAGTAGTAATGATTTGCTCTAGAGTGTGTAACTTTGCACATTCTGAAGTTTCCTTTTATCAGTGGTATGGAAATAGAGGATATGTATATCTTGCCAATACCCACTCTCTAGATGTAAACAGCTTTGGTAAAGGACTACACTTGAACCCACTGCAGAACTGCCCTGTGAAAACATTCTTCCCTCGCCTGGACTCTCCCATTTTCTCGTACCATTACACAACCAGCTCCAGTATTTCAGTCTGTGCTGTGCTGAGCTTAGTTACTCGGTCATGTCCAGCTCTTTGCAACCTCATGGACTGCACCCTGGGGATTCTCCAGGGAAGAATACAAGAATACTGGAGTGGTTTGCCATGCCCTCCTCCAGGGGATCTTCCCAACTCAGGGATCGAAACCAGGTCTCCGGCATTGCAGGCAGATTCTTTACTGACTGAGTCACCAGGGAAGTCAGAGGCAGACCTGACCTGATGCCCCTGCTGACAGAATTTGTCATTTACTGCTTTGCCTCTGTATGGGCCACCTATTTCTGTGGACATGTATCACCCTGCATATTATATGTTACTTCCAGACCACACTGCAAATCCATTTTGGCGACCGAATGAATCTTGTCTTTGATGATTAGCAAATCTTAAGAAACTCATTAGCAGGCAATCAGGCTGAACCTAGTCAATACTATTCTGCTACTCATTTATTTGCAGAGAAGATAGAATAAAATAACTTTGACTGGGTTTGTGAGAACCAGCAATTTAACTTGAGCATAGTTCTCAGATATAAGCTAAAGGAGATAAACTGTCTTGTTTGTGATTGTATCCCCAGACAACTGTATGTCCATTAAGATCAGTAAGTATTGGTTAATGAAATTAGGAAATAACAAATAAACCTCAAACCTTTACTATATAGTTGGCTTCATTCTATAACAGTCATCAATTTATCCACTGTCCTCCCCTGCCAGTTTTTAGCTATTTGCTGACTTGCTCTTTCATTCAAGCTTGTGTCCCTAAAGACAGGCCCATTTTCCTTTCAATATATTTCTCCTTTTGTATTGGAAAAAAGGAAAGCTCTCTGTGTGTGTGTGTGTGTGTATGTACACATGTAGTTTATCAGAAAGGAAAAGCCTTCTTCCTTGATCTGACCGAGTTCCCCGCACAGCCCTGTGGCTTAATTAACATCTGTTTCATAGAAGTGAAAAGGTGAGCAAGGTTGTCCAGGTGCCTTCCAGCACATCCTCTCTGCTCTGCAGAGAAGAGACAGCATCCTTGGATTCCTGCTGCCCTTCCAGCAGGAGACCTGCTCTTTTGTCCAGTTGAAATATTTCCTTGGTGAAGGCCTCAGGGTTGAAAGGTTGGGGAGTGGAGGAGAGAGTTTGTTCTTGAATTTATGAACTGTGTGTGTGAGAAACTTAAGTGGCACAGTTCTCCCATCGACATTACAGATATGGGCAAAATAATAATCCTTTTTATCATCCCACAGTCCATAAAACCAATGCCTTTTAATGGTGTGGGCATAATGAAAGGAAATATTAAGTTAATTGGACAGGCACCAATGTAAGGTCTCAGTAGTAACTTCCGAGCATTGCTTTAACTCTCTCAGCTCATATTTCAAATGACCGTTGCTGAGATAACTTCCAAATATATTCTTGGCGAATGTAAGTTCTTTCTTTCCTTTTTAAAGTTCATCACCTCTGCTGGGCCTTAACAACCACATTATAAATGCTATTTTGTGTTTTCACATAATTTTTCCTTCACTGAAAAAAAAATGTTTGCTTTTCTTCTGCAAGGTTGCTACACTTGAAACCAGAACCAAGGACTATGGCTACTAAATTCCAAGTCTTGTTTTATGTACTTGCTTCAAAACAGACTTATGTTTTCCTTAGTATCTTTTATGAGTATATCAGTCATCAATAAAATAGAAGAGGGTAATCCTGGCCAAAATTAATAGCCATTTTTCATGGCACATCTGATAATACCCTGTATAGATAAAAGAGTGGTATGCAGTTAAAACAATCTCTTAAAACTCTTTCTTCAAGAACATTTTTTGGGGGTCAGGTCTTTCGTTATTTTCCCCCTCTAAGTGTCTAGATTGTGTATAGTAGAGAGCATCAATTCTCTTTCCAGTGACTGCTATACTCATGCTTCTGTGTTTTATTCATTCTGTTTTATGGATTTTGCAAACTTGACTTTCAGTTCACCTTATGGCCCCTGAGGCTAAACTTTTGATTTAAAATTATTTGAAGCTTTGGGCTCTCAGAATTTTGTCTGAGTAGAGATCCTTCCAAGGCTTTAGGCGACTCAGAGCCAGGAAGCACATCTTTCAGAGTTATGCTAGGGGCCATCCGTTTGCCCCAGAGAGCACGAAGCCGGTAGCATTAGCTGGCTGGGAATTTGGCAGTGTTCCCTGAAACTCAGTGATGCTGCCAGAGAATTCCTCTTTTAGGGCCAAGTGATGCTATAGACTCAGTTCTAGTGGTGTGAAGCCAGTTAGGCCTCTTGAACATTTGGCTAAACCATTCATCAGAGACCTTACCATTTAGCCCAGCCTCCCTGTGTTCACTCTACCTGTTGTTCAGTCACTCAGTCATGTCCAGCTCTTTGCAACCCCATGGACTGCAGCACACAGGCTTCCCTGTCCTTCACCACCTCCCGGAGTCTGCTCACACTCAGGTCCATTGAGTCGGTGAGGCCATTCAGCTGTCTCATCCTCTGATGTCCCCTTCTCCTCCTGCCTTCTGTCTTTCACAGCATTAGCATCTTCCAGTGAGCTGGCTCTTTGCATCAGGTGGCCAAAGTATTGGAACTTCATCTTCAGCATCAGTCCTTCCGATGAATACTCAGGGTTGATTTCCTTTAGGATTGCTACTTGGTGGGGTGTTAATGTGTCCGGGTGTCATGCCCTGCCTACTCTTCACACTCTAACTGTTATACAGCCACACTTCCCTGTTTCCATTTTCCTCAACCCACTGGGCTCCTTAGAGCTTCTCTCCCAGGCTTTGCTTCTTTAATCAGAGAGAGTAATTCTCACCAACACCATAGACTTCTTTTTCCTCTTAACCTTTCTTCAATTGTGATCATTTTTGGGGGGGAGGGTGGGTCGGGGGCCCACTAATAATTGCTTTGTTTGATAGATATAGTTTAACATCAACCAGCAGTTGTAACGTTTACATTAAAAACTTTTTTTTATTGAATGAAATACTCTTAAAATTCTTTGGTTTTTCCAGTTTTCAAAAGTACATGATTCCATATGATCCCATAATAACCCTTTTCTTACCATAATAACCCTTTTCTTCCCCCTACCCCTCCAAGGCCTCTCCTGCTTCCCTCTCCCCACTGCTGAACATTAGTTTACTGAGTCGGTTCAGGAATATCCCACTTCACCTCCTCATCAATCCTCTTTGTTATTACACCAGGCTTGAAAGGCTTGAGAACTTTCCAGAACTATGTGAATTGATTGGACCCAGTAGCTCTGTCTTCCTCTCTAAATAAGTAATGTGTTACCGTACTTCACTGTAAAGACTAATATCATCTCTGGAAACTCTGTTTTCCTAACTGGTCCTGAAATCTATATCTCTAGGTTTTAATTTTTTTTTCTGAGTTTTATCCCTGTTACTAAATAAATGATACTCTGCTGATGTTCTGCTATCAGTTCACAGTTAGACTCAAGTGTAAATTCAAGTTTATCTCCCCTTTTACCACAGTGTGTTTGTAACACAATACAGAGGTAGAAGGAGTCCATAATTTGAAGCCACAACACTTGAGTTTGTGGACCCGGATTAACTTCTTTCAAATTTATGTAAGTCCATGAAGTGTGAATAGCATTACCAGTATTACATATGTTATCTTAATACTTTTATAATGCATTTTTCTTCCATTTTATTCTTCCTATGAGTGCCCTAGCTCATCTGCTCACAGAAATATCAGACATGTCTTTGTAAAATACTTAGTAAACTACTTGCCCAAAGTCAAACTCTTCGATGTGATGCTTTAGAACTACCTTATACTTATTCAAATATATGTTTTCTGATCTTCACTTATTCTCAGCTCTCACCAGCACTGTTATCTCCTGAAGACAACAGAGCACTGTGTTACCTCCGCAGTCACACTACCACTACCCTTCTCTTTGCCTTTTTATTCCAACTTGTTCTTCAAGCCCCATCTCACCTTGATTTCCTGGGTATTAACCTATTAACTCCATTTAATACCTAAATGAAATAACCACACTTTTGCCTTGTTCATGGTCTACAGGCCTGACTTGTATTATTATGATGATGTTAATTACTCTGTAGACCCTGATTATTGCTTAACAATTCATACCTAAGAAAGTGTTCTCTTGGCCTTGGTTTTCTGACAAAATGAGGAACATTATATTTTCTCTTTATAGGTCTTTATGAGATTTTATAGGTTAATTAAAACATTCTGAAAAGCTTCTTGATTTAAGATTAATAAAGTTATATATCTTTATTCTTGACTCTGTCAGTTCTATTTTTCTGTATATTACTATTACTGATAGCAAGCTATTTCTGGATACTTTATTTTTTCTTAGCCTTTAAAAAACAGTTCTTAAAGTTCAAACTGTGACCAGTGGCTGCTGTTGTGTAGATTGATAAAACAAGACATGCTGTGTAATCCCCTCCCACACAGATATTTATGTGCACTTCTTAAATATAATAAAGAAGAAAAAAAGAGGGAATAAAGAAAACAAGAAAAGGAAGGAAAGAAAACATGAAATCCTATAAAGCAAATGACTGAAAATTTTCTAACAAGTTTTTATGCAATTCATTTATTCAAACTTGATTTAAAGATAGAATATTTTGTAATGGAACCATATCTGATCCAGAAATCTAATTGCATTCTTAATTTTGGAAGCAAGTGGATACAGTGTTACGTTTTTTTTAATGTTGTCTTGAGCAAAAGAGTAATTTGCAGCCAAGTAACAGCATCCAGTTTTTAAAACCTTATTTTTTCCCCTGGGATGAAGAGCTTTTCTGTGTCTACCAACAGGTTTTTTCTTTTTCAACCTGGTGACCAATGAAGAAACTTTTCATAAACTGAAAAGTTATAGGGAGATAACTTCCAATTAAAGGACTATAAATGTGATTAGGTTTGTCTGAGTGAAAAAACAGTTTCCCTTTTCTGGGTTCCTCTATTCTAGCTCTTGTGTTGATTTAGCCAATGGATATAAAGTGTGATCTCTTAATTTTTGGGGTCTCTGGTTCCTTCTGGAGATAAAGTTCTGTGATTCTATGCAAAAATGATTCTCAGTTTGGTTGGGTGATCAATACTTGTAAGACTCTGATAGAAGCTATAAATTATCTCCCCATTAAAAGTACAGATTCCTGAAAGATACATACAGTTGACCCTTGAACAATATGGGTTTGAATTGCATGGGTCCCTTTAGACACAGACTTTTTCCATTAAACAGGCACTGCAATATTACACAATCTGCACTTAGATACAGAAGGACTTCGAAAACAGAGAGACAACAGTAAATTTATAGATGAATTTTGGACTGCACAGGGGTTGCTTCCCCTAACTTATGCATTGCTCAAGGGTTAACTGTATATGTACATGACTATATGGCTTCCCCGGTGGCTCAGACGGTAAAGAATCTGCCTGCAATGCAAGAGACCCAGGGTTGATCCCTGGGTTTGGAAGCTCCCCGGGAGAAGGGAATGGCAACCCACTCCAGTACTCTTGCCTGGAGAATCCCATGGACAGAGGAGCCTGGGGGGCTACAGTCCATGGGCTTGCAAATGATTGGACACAACTGAGCAACTAACACTTTTTTCATGAAATATGTGTATATACATAATGTGTGTGTGTGTGTGTGTGTGTGTGTATAGTTTTCTTTTCTCTTAAACTGCCCAGAGTTAGCTGTTAGGTATGCAGCCATTATGCAGGCTTTCATAACAACCAAGCCCCCCCCGTAGTATGGACCCCAGAATCTGCAGAGGCCCACTGCAGTCTCTGAGATGGCAGATAGAAGGCTGGCACATGGCCTGAGCTCTTGCCAATTGAATCATCCTGTCTACTCCTGGGACTTTGAATCTGGAGCTAATGTTACAAAACAACAGTGATCCCTTTGTATTTATTCTGGAGGCACAAGTGGATTCAGTGCTCCAGACCAGCAAGCGCTGTGTTTCTAGCAGTGAAATACTATGTCCGCTGGAGTGGGGTCCTAACCAGTCTCTTCTTGTGGTGTGATTTTCACTATTATTGTCTAGCTTCCTTTGGTTTCATAACTGATTTCTAGGTTCTACAGTATCTTTCCAGTAAATTTGGCAAACTAGCCAATATCCTTCCAGTGAATTCACTTTCTATTTAAGGTCACCAGAATGGGTTTCTGTTGTTTGTAAACAAGAGCCCTAATACACATAAGAGTAAGAAAAAAGGTTCAGTATTTTATTATAAGGAGTCCCTAAGTCCATCCGTGGATACTGCCTCTCAATCTAGCAGTTTGGTGTTTTGGGGGAATTGGTGGTTGGTGCTGCTGGTTGTTGTACAGTTGCTAAGTCATGTCTGGCTCTCTGTGACCCCGGACTGTAGCACACAAGGCTTCCCTGTCCTTCACTATCTCTTGGAGTTTGCTCAGACTCATGTCCATTGAGTCAGTGATGCCATCCAACCATCTCATCTTCTGCCACCCCCTTCTCCTCTGGCCCTCAGTCTTTCCCAGCATCAAGGTCTTTTCCAAAGGGTTGGCTCTTCACATCAAATGGCCAAAGCATTGGAACTTCAGCATCAGTCCTTCCAATGAACACTCAGGACTGATCTCCTTTAGGATTGACCGGTTTGATCTCCTTGCAGTCCAAGGGGCTCTCAAGAGTCTTCTCTAGCACCACAGTTCAAAAGTATCAATTTTTCAGTGTTCAGCTTTCTTTATGGTCCAACTCTCACACCTGTACACGACTACTGGAAAAACCATAGCTTTGACTACATGGACCTTTGTCGGCAAAGTAATGTCTTTGCTTTTTAATATGCTGTCTAGGTTTGTCATAGCTTTTCTTCCAAGGAGCAAGCATGGTGATGGTTAGTTTGGGTAAGTGGCAGGAAGGGATGGTTAAGGACATCTGCTCTGAAAAGTATCAAGTTAATTGTTAAAAAATATTAGGGGTTTGAAAACCTCAACTTTCTCATAGTATTAGTATGAGGTAAAAAATCATGAATTTATGCTTATCATTTCTAGAAAGTCAAGTTTATTTTAAAAGGGTACATTTGTAATCTCAATTATTTACTTTAGGTCTTGCTACCTCTTATTTTTAAGCTGAGGAGTAATGTAGATCTCTATCCGCTGACCAAAATAAATTAAATAAGGCTCCTCATAAATTCATCTTCTGTAGTGTGTACCGAAGAGGCTTTTTCAGTGAAGGAAATAAAACAAAAGGGCTTATATCTGGGCTATAAGTGGGCTCACATTCATCTGACCCAGCAGTTCTCTCACACTGAGTCTTTTGATAAAAAATTTCAGAGCAGAAATATAGGAGGCTGTTTTATGTAAGTCAGTCTACCTAGTATGTTCTGCAAAGACATATTTTAAAAATTAACCTCAGAATGTTTGCAGAGTAACAGATGGCCTGCAATTGAATGTCTAAGTTAATATGTAATGAGCCTACTACATGTCTTAATGGCCCGTATGTATAGATTTTGTTAAAGTGTAAATGATTGACACTTAAGCTATGAAGATGAAAGCTGTGGAGTGTATGTGTGTATGAAATCTCTTTTCCAAGGTCATCAAGTTCTCTTAGTAGAATTTATCACTTGTGAGGCAATTAATACTACAATTTTAAATTTAACTTTTAAAAATTTTCAATTCTAATAAACTAGAAAGTATGAGATTCAGAGTAAGTGAGCCGGGCAGGTCATGTGACTTCAGAAACTGAAGAGAGGAAAGGCAAATCCGTTTCCCCAACCTTTGTGCTTTCTTTTGATTTGGTTATGTGATCCCCTTCTAGACAGTCAAAAAGAAGTTTAAAAGTAGGCTTTCCCTCTTTAGCGGTCAGTTTCCTTTGAAGCACAGAGATGAAATGTTTGTTATATAGTTTGTTGATTAAAATCCATTGTTTTCCCTCTTCTTGTAGCTAAGTCCAGGATTATCTCCTGTGTTTATTCTAGTCCTTGCCTGCAGCCAGCAATTTAACATCAGCACAGGCAGCCAGAGAATGCTTCCTATGTGAAAATTAGCACTCTTCATGGTAGACAAAATTTCTCTTCAATGCTTACCAAAGTCTCCAAATAGCATCTTTTCCCCTAGTAGGCTTTACATACAGCAGAACAGCCCTACCCCACTCACGCTGGAAATGAAAGATCATCTGCACAAGAAAGCACTTCTCCTTGAGAATTGAGTCTCTGGTTTCTCAGCTACCAAGGGAGTAGTTTATGGCTATTACATATATTATAGGTATAATAAGGACACCAAATATAATATATATAACATCTTATGTATAAGGACTTGCTGTTTAGTCACTAAGTCGTGTCTGACTCTTCTGTGACCCCATGGACTCCAGCCTGCCAGGCTCCTCTGCCCATGGGGTTTCTCAGGCAAGAATACTGGAGTGGGTTTCCTTCTCCAGGGCATCTTTCCAACCCAGGGGTGGAACCATCATCTGCATTAGCAAGTGGATTCTTTACCATCTGAGCCACCAAGGAAGCTTATTATAAGGATACCTGTTTGCTAATAACTAAACAGAGGGTATCAAAACACAGGGTATTAAAAAACAATAAAAAAATGGGAATACAGTACAGATCGCACATATACACAGATAAGTCCTTGTTCTTGGAAGCTTAACAGCCCCTAACTTTTTCTAAGTGGCTAAATTGGCTTACAGATTTTCTAGTATTTATTGCATTTCATTTTAATAAGCAGTTATTATAGTTAAATAACTAATTACCTTATAGGAGATATAACAAATATCATGAGGTGTCATCCTTAAAATGCTTTATCGCTGGTTTTTCAGTGTCACAAAGTAATAATCAAAGGCAGAGCTTAAAACAAGTAAGAGTAATAATCACAAAGTAATAATCAAAGGCAGAGTAAAACAAGTTCCATTAGAGAAGCAAAATAAGATTTCATTTTCAGGGAGACTCTGTATGCTTGAATGCTATATGAATAAATCAGTGTAGGCTAGAGACAATAGGTTTATTGAAATGGTTTGTGTTGAATGAGTGACTAGACGGAATATTTCCTCTGAGTCCACTCGAGGGTGTATTTCTCCTGCAGGAGCTAGGTGATTGGGATCCTTTTGTCTTTTACTGGTTGACAGACTGTATAGAGAAGGAGAAGGCATTATTCAGTCTTAATTTGTGACTGTGCTACAGAAGACGTGACTGAGAAGTTAAGAGAGATTAAAAAAATAGGAAACTTCTCATTCTTCTATGGGTCTATATGGGGGTAATATTTAAAATTAAAGACTAAGATCAAGATGTGAAGGTATTGATTTTTATAATGTTGGTAGCTAGAGATGTTGATTCATCTCCTTTTCAGATCAGGAAGTCAAACTGTAATAGGAGTTTACTAGTTCTCCAGGGATATCACAAAATGTACTATTGATATAAAACATCAAAAGTAAAAGTAACTAAGCAATCAAAGGATTTACTCCCAAATTACAAATCCTCTCTTTGATTATGCATATATAGATAATCATATGTATTTGTATATAGAATCATATATATCTGAATACATATGTATCTTTGAATATATATATAATCTTAGAAGTGGTTGACAGAATCATGGAATATTTGAAATATTAGAATTAATAGAAGACTTAACTGTTATATTGTCTATCCCTCTATTTTTGTAATAAAAAACTGAGGCCAGAGAGTTGAACTGAGTTATTCAGTTTCCATAGTTAATGATCAGAATAATACTTTCTTAAAGTATAATAATATTTGCATATAAATAATGATCTTTTGATGCCTCTACTTTAAAACTTCAGTGTAACTCACTGGGAGAAAAAAGGATTTTGGTCTCGCCTGAAATTTCATCTTTTTATTTACCAGTACAGAGGGTATCTGCATTATTATGTAGAGTGAGAAGTTAATCTGCATTGCTTTTGAAAGTCATTTGCTACTCAGTATAAATATTCTGAACTTCATTATCTTGCAAGTAAAAATGTGGTCAGTTTAACATCCACACCCAAATCTAGTTAGCTCCAAATCCCTGTCTGCCCAGGCAGGACCTCAGGGCTAGTCCCTTTCCAAGTGATCTCAGAATTTCTGAGTGAACATGACTCAGTCAGTAGTACAGCTCTTAAAATTTTTTTCCAGATTCAGATTCTTGGTGGTCTGCTCTCCCTCGGTCCTAAGCCACTGTTTAAGATACTGCTGTTGTGTTCGGGTCAGAATCAAGGAGACTATTTGTGGCTACCTGATTTCAGTGCACTGGTAAAGAATCTGCCTGCAATGGGCAGGAGACCCTGGTTTGATACCTGGGTCAGGAACATCCCAGGAATTGAACCCTGGAGAAGGGATAGGCCACCCACTCCAGTATTCATGGCCTTCCCTGATGGCTCAGACAGTAAAGATTCTGCCTGTAATGTGGGAGACCTGGGTTGGGAAGATCTCCTGGAGGAGGGTGTGGCCACCCACCCCTGTATTCTTGCCCGGAGAATCCCATGGACAGAGGAGGCTGGTAGGCTACAGTCCATGGGGTCGCAAAGAGTCAGACACGACTGAGCGACTAAGCACATCACAGGTGTCCAGTGCAGAGCTTCAGAACCCCAGAACATATTCATATATTGCTGCTGAATCCTTGGGCTTTGGTACTCAGGCATCATCCATTTTTCTACTTCTTCTTTACACTCTCCCCTAGCCTGCCAAAGCCTCTTCCTTTTCCAGAAAATATTAATAATATAAGGCAAAAGGAAACTTCCAGAGTGCTGTTCATGTCACTTTTGAAAAAGCATTTATGTTCATCTTTATCCAGCCAAGATAACATTTTAAGAAGATTTTAAGATACATTTTACTCTCTGAGAACTGGCATGAAAGATGGATCATCATTACTCTAATTAACCACTTCTTGTAAAGATGATGAAGATTTGTGTGGTTTGGCCAAAATATTGAACCTCCATTAAGAAATATTTTCTCAGTTTTTCAACTAAAAGCCCATCCCTGGAGCAACTTCACGAAGGATAACTTCGTTTTAATCTGTACGTCTAGTGCCTTACTTTCTATGAGGTCCAAATGGATCTCAAGTCTTTTTTCTGGGCCATTGACATGGAAAATGGTAGTTGGCAGTCAATGGTCATTAAAAAGCATTCTTAGGCTGATGCTATAGCATTGGGTAGCCATTACTGTCATGTTGTGAGTGAAAAAGGTAGACTCATAGTATTTTAAAAATGGAAAGGAACTTAGAAATAATTTTGTTCAACTCCCTTGTCTTATAGATAAAAGCAATCATATAACAATTTGTCATTTTATACCCAATTTAGAAGTTTTCAATATTCTTCTATAAAAAGAAGACATACAATCAAATAAGGTACAATTCCTTGCAGAGACAGTTTATCTGAGCATCTCATTTCTATTCCATTTAACCGTTGCACTGGTGTATCCGGTGGTAATTCTCCTCCCTGATTTATAACGATCCCAGGTGCATTTTATACTCCATCCATGAAATGACTGAAACACCTAAAAAATAATTCACATTTTAGTAAAGAATTCCACAAAAATACTTTCTTGGATGGGAATATTTTGCAATAAATGAAATTAGGTAGATAAAGCATTTTCTAAAGTAGTGGGATTCTTAGAGCGCTGATAAAATTAGTTGAAGCCTGAATGAGTATCTTGAATGGCTGAGGAGGAGGGGCTCAAAGATAAGAAATTTAACTTGGTGTTTTTTTGGATAAATGCAGTAACATTTAAGTTTCTGAAAACTCAATCAGAATGTTCAAATGCACCTCCTACTGGTTGCCTTCTTTCTCTTATATCATGTTAAACCAGCCTTGGATCTTGATGACTCCCCAGTGATTTCCAATTCTTTGCCCTTCCTAAGAGCCGTCTGTTGTATTGCCATTCCCACTAGATCTGACATAAACATTTATGTGTGAGTTCATCTCCAGCAGAGACTGTGCCTAGTAAGTTCCGGGAACTCTGTACTGCCCAACACTGAGCTGCTAAGTGTACTTTTTCTCAAGGTATCTTCTCTGAGAAAGGTTGCATTGCAGAGCTAATTTAACTGAAGCTAGCACACAAACTTTTTCTAATTAATTAAGACCTTGATGGTAAAGGTGTTGGTGGTCACTGAGCGCCAAGGATAGGAAGCGCTCTTTCCACAGGTGTTGAAAATCTTCATCTAAACAAACAAAATGGTCATAAGAATTGAAAATATTTATACGGTATTCTTCCCATGAGTCAAATTCAGATAATGGAGATCTACCACAGGGATTGTATTGACATAGTTTGTTTAAGGGCCATCAAGGTGCCATTGACTAGAAGCAAATTGGTTATAATTCACTTGAGAATGTGGGGCCTGTGCTCATTGTCTTCTGAAGCTGACTTATAAAATCAAACCAGCGTCCTCCTGGACATATTTAATAATGCATTCAAGCAGGCATTTTGCCAAATCCCTTTGAGACAGTATTAAATTGAAAGATATTTTAAACATTCATTTTGATGAATGTCACATAGGTAATGACCTTGTCCAATTCACAGAGCCTAGTACACAATGAAGCATTGACTAACAGTTTATTAGAGTACAATCGGATTTATTTTTCTACATTAGATATTTATTTGCCTCAGTATGTTATTTCCAGTTTTATAGAGTTCTTTGTCCTGCTTAAGAAATTAATACATGTTCACTGTAAAAAATTAGAAAAATGCAAAAGAAATGGGGAATAATTTTAAAAAATTAACTTGATTTGGGAAAATAACCACTATTTCTATCTTGATCTCAATCTTTTAAAATGAAATGTATAAATACATATTTATTTTTATATATTTTCCTTTTTTATAATTTTTAAATTTAATTTTATTTTAAATTTTGTATCAATCACTATAAAATTAAACAGTACATGTTGTTGCATAATTTAATGATAAAGGAATCCACCTGCCAATGCAGAAGACATGAGTTCGATCCCTGGAAGATCCCTGGAGAAGGAAATGGCAGTCCACTCCAGTATTCTTGCCTAGGAAATCCCAAGGACAGAGGAGGCTGGCAGGCTACAGTCCATGGGGTCACAAAGGGTCAGACACGACTTAGCAACCGAGCAACAACAACAAAGCTTGGGGATTGCAGGGCAGAGGCCTGAGGATACTCAGTAAACTATATCCTTGAGAAATCTTGGATGAAACTCTTCATCCAAGATTGATCCAAGATTTCATCCTTGAGAAATCTCTACATCCTTGAGAAATACCTACATCTTGCCTAGAGAAACAACAGCCCTATTTTTCAGGGTCAATGTTCAGATTCACGTTGTGGTTAATTTTTCTTATTTTAGAAAATGCCATTGCGAACACACGTATACCCATGGCGGATTCATGTCAATGTATGGCAAAACCAACATGATAATGTAAAGAAAATAAATAAGTAAATAAAATTAAAAAAAAAAGAAAATGCCATTGGATAGTCTGCTCATGAAATACATATTAAATTAAAGCATTATGTATGTATTAAATAAATATCTTTAATACTACTTTAATACTGTAACTATTCTTCAGATCCCTATTTTGTTATACACAACAAGATAGCCAACTTTGGTATCATTTATCTTAGCCACTTTGGCGTTATTATCATCTTCCCTGTTCTGAAGCTAATTTTATTTCTAGAAGTTGGAATTTCTTTATATAATGAAGTACTAATAGTAACTTTACTAACATGGAAAGTGTAGAGAATTACTCTGGGGCTCCAAAAGAGTTTTGCTATTTTTAACCTTTGACTTTATAGACACCTGAACTACTTTAAACTACCAAAATATATAAAATTAACAATGCATTTATTTGTAAATAGGCAAGAGTGCATGGTGGGCCCTTCAAAATAACATCTTTATTTTCTGTAGCAACTCACAAATCACTTGGCATACAATATTTGCCTATGTGGCAAAATAATTCACACTTTATATATAAGGAAACTGAGGCTCAGAGAAATCAAACTATTTGTCATAAGTACATAGCCTGTAAGTAGCACAATCACAGTCAAATACACACTATTATGTATAAAATAGATGACTAGCGAAAACCTACTGTAGAGCATGGAGAACTCTGCTCATTGTTCTGAGGTGGCCTAAATAGGAAAGAAATCCAAAAGAGAGGCTTCCCTGGCAGCTCAGAAGATAGAGAATCTGCCTGCAGTGTGGGAGACCGGGTTCGGTCCCTGGAGCGGGAAGATTCTCTGGAGAAGGGAATGGCTACCCACCCCAGTATTCTTGCCTAGAGAATTCTATGGGCAGAGGAGCAAAGAGTCAGACACGACTGAATGGCTAACACCAACACAGGGAACTCTACCCATTGCTCTGTGGGGACATAAATAGGAAAGAAATTCAAAAGAGTGGAGACAAGTCTACAAATAGTTGATTTACTTTGTTGTGCGGCAGAAACAAATGCAACACTGTAAAGCAACTATAGTGGAAGTCGCTCAGTCCTGTCTGACTCCTTGAGACCCCGTGGACTGTAGCCTGCCAGACTCCTCTGTCTATGGAATTATGCAGGCCGGAATACTGGAGTAGATACTCCAATTTGAAAGAAAGAGATCCTCTTTCTAGATGTATGATTATAATGTATTTAAAGTATCAATATGTATATTAAATATATAATATAAATAGTACATATTTATAATAGATACATAATTTATAAAATTTTATAGTATTAGATTATAATATATTTGTATACCATATAATTATGATATCTAATATATATGTAATATATATCTAGAAAGAGATTAAATACAAGGCACGCAGTGAAAGTTGCTCAGTCGTGTCTGACTCTTTGTGACCCCATGGACTATAGAGTCCATGGAATTCTCCAGGCCAGAATACTGGAGTGGGTAGCCTTTCCCTTCTCCAGGGGATCTTCCCAACCCAGGGATCAAACCCAGGTCTCCTGCATTGCAGGCAGATTATTTACCAGCTGAGCCACAAGGGAAGCCCCAATATAAGATATTAATGTATTTAGAATGGTATTATGTATAAAATTATGTCTATATCTGTATCTATAATCTGTTGGTTATGTTTCTTAGAGAACCCTGTCTTGCATAACGATAGACATCCTTATTTTCTGGTTGTGCTGGATGGAATAATGATCCTTCCACCAGTATTCACATTTTAATTCTAGAAGCCTGTCAGTGACCTTATCAGGAAGGAGACTTTGCCAAAATGATTAAATTTAAGTGTCTCCATATGGAGAGATTATTCTGGTAGTCCCTAAATGTAATCACAAGGTTCTATATAGGAGAGAGGGGGAGGGAGATTTGATTACAGGAGATGACACTGTGATGACAGAAGCCAGACACTAGGCACTGGTTTTGACCATGGAGGAGGGCCACCCTGCCAAGGAATGTAGCTGGCTTCTAGAAGAGGGGAAAGGCAAGGAAATGGATTTCCCCCTTGAGTCTCTAGAAGGAACCAGCCCTGCCTTCAGCTTGCCTTCAGTCCAGTGAGACTGATTTTGGACTTGTGACTTCCAGAACTGTAAGAGAATAAACTTGTATTGTTTGAAGCTATTAAGTTTGTGGCAATTTGTTAGAATAGTAATAGGAAAAATAATTGTAGGAAAATAGGAAATAATAGGAAAATAATTCCTGTTACAATAGTAATAGGAAATAATAAGTGATGAAAACTATTCTGGACTTAGTTGTTTTCTCTTCTGATAAAATTCCTTTACTCTGCGTCTCTCAGGCATTTCACAAAACGCATTGGTTTCTGGACATCCCAATCCCATAATTTTGAGAGGTCATCCTTTACAGAAAGTCATGTGGGTAGGGCCAGGTGTGAGTCCTGCGGCTTGATGCAAGCCTTACTCAAAGCTTCTGGAATGGTTCCAGGGAAAGGCGGTTCAGGTTCAGTGGGTCTGGTCGGGCTCCAGGCAGGTTTGCCTGTGCATATGTGACACGGTGTTCCTCTCGGGACACACTGGTCAGCGGCCAGTCCTCAAGAGGGAGTAAGACAGCTGAATCTTGGCACTTGGTCCCCTGCTCACTTACACATCAGTATGCACAAGCAGATGATGGATCAACCAAGAGAGCAAGCCATGTTCTCTGTGAAAGAGCCCTACAAAATACAGTAAATTTCTAGAATCATTTGATCAGAAGAGAGACATCTACAATGATGAAACCCAGAGACTGTCCAGGGAACAAATTTAGCATAATTTAAGAGTAAATTCTTTGGTTCACTTTTAACAGACCAGAGGTAAAAAGAAAAAAAAAAGTCTAACACCTAAAGCTTGAGAATCTATGCTTTATTCCCCCTGCGCAGCATCCCTAGGCTTTTCTCAAGTCAAAACTAACGAGAATGCTGACCACGAGCCAGCTGCTGTTTCCTGGCAGGTGGGCTGGCCATAATGAGGCAGACATATCAGGGAGGCAATATCAACTCTCACTTCTCTTTTGCTGGCTCAAGATTTGTTAGTTGCTTGATCAGCTAAGAAACCTAAATTGCAAAGCACAGAGTCCATACTTCTCGATAATAATCTGTTTACCCCTGGGAGCCCTGTCCTTTGCTTGACTCATCTGCTGCTCTGCCTTGCTCTTCTTTGAGTCCCAGTCTACTTGAGATGACATAGCCTCCTTTAAAATTTATTTTAATTTATGTATTTATTATTTTTGGCTGAGCTGGGTCTTGGTTGCTGCGTGGGCTTTTCTCTAGTTGCAGTGAGTAGGGGCCCCTCTCTAGTTGTGAGCATGGGCTTCTCACTGTGGCGGCTTCTCTTGTTGCAGAGCACAGGCTCCAGGGTGCGCAGGCTCCAGTAGTTGTGGCTCATGGGCTCAGTAGCTGTGGCATACGGGCTTAGGTGCTCTATGGCATGTAGGATCTTCCTGGATCAGGGATCAAACCCATGTCTCCTGTATTGGTGGCCAGCTTCTTTATCACTGAGCCACCATGGAAGCCTCACATAGCCTCTTGAAGTGCCTTTTCAGTGTTGCTCTGACTTGCAGAGATTTCAGGATGCAGAATTTTTACCTTTGACTCACAGCTCTCCTTTTTCCTTTGAACACGGGCTAAAAGCAAACCTAACCATTACAGTGGTCAATCATTACTCATTTTGAATCTTCTAAGAATTGTGGTCAGTCAGCTTATAAGTTGCAGGATGAGTCCTTTATTGGAAGTCTCCTTGGAAGGAGATTGAAATAAGTCTCAGAAAGGCAGTTCTGGGTATCTACTATGGTTGAGATAAAGTATTGGAATCCTGCATAATTGAGTTATTTTCCCAGAAGATTATCAGCTGAGTGACTATAGACTTCTACTGGGCTCTGCTATTAGTTTATCAGGTTTGATCAGAAATAGACATGGAGGGGACATGGTCTGTGCTCAGGCTAGACTCTGATGACATGTGGAACTTGCAGAGTAGGTCACAGAAAGGATCTGAGGCTTCAATGTCTGCAGTGAGCACTGGGTTTTGTCTGTGACTGGGGCAGCTGGAGAGCCAGAAGTCCTGTGGAACACCTGGGAGAAGAGCTTTGAAGGCGAAGGTAGGTCAACACCTCTATTTGATCTGCTATTGTGTGAGACATCACTTGATGCCGGCTTTTTAGTCCATGCCCTGATTTTTGGCTCTTTCTGGATCTCTGTCTCCTATCACTGTCTCTATGCTCCTTGGTATAGGAGGGGACAGGCAGGTGAAAGAAAGCACAGGACAAAGGGGAATGAGGATGTGAGGATAAGGCTGACTTCTGGGAAAATTTCTTGTTACCAATGAACGTGTAGATAATTCAGGTTATGCACACAGTGGTGAGGGCGGGCACCCAAGTGGATTCACCAGACCTTCCCATTCTTAGTTTCCTGAGACATTTGGAATTATTGCCAGTGGTTGTCAATTGATAACGTGCCATGAACATTGCCATTGTTCATAGGCTGAATAAATAATGTTTGCCATTTACTGGTGCTACATTTTAAATATAACAGAATATAAATTTAAATGCTAGTAAATTTATATGAACTATTACTTTTTTAGTCTTCATTTGTTCCCCAGTTTACCACAGTAAAATAATAATACCATTATGTGGACATCTGGAAAACAAAGATTGGTTTTTTTTCTTCAAGTTTTATAAAAATAAGAGTAGACAAATTCTGACACCTTCTGAGGACCAAGTGTTTTGTTGGATAAACAGAGCCATAACTCCTCCCAGTACAGTAGATATTCTGTCCACACAATATCAACTTGTTATTGGAGATGTCAGGCGAGTGCGTCATTTCCTCAGTTCCGTCTCGCCACAGCAAAGATTTGAAATGATGGGTCAATGTTACAGTTCAGTTACAGCTTAGAGTTTTATTTGGCAAGCAAAGGTAAGCACACCCTGGAGGCGTGAGGGTGGGCAGCCCCAAAGGAGGGGCCTCAATCCTCTTGGCTTCCTCCTTCTATTCATTTGTCTCTCCCCACGCTGAGCCTGCCCTATGCAAATTGGGCTAGCCAAGAAGGGGGTGTGTTTGTTTCATCTGAAATTCTCAGGTCTGTGGGTTTTCTTTTGTTCTGTTTTCGCGGGCTTTCCCTTTCTTTGTCTTTTAGCTACCGCCATTTTGGACTCCTTTTTCCTATTCTAACTACCTAACATTCCCCTCTCAAGAGATGGGAGGCCCAGTTCTTTGGGAGCAGGGTCTCTCTGGCGACTTCCTGCTGGGCTGGGACAGCGAGGGGCATCGGGCCTCCCCTTCTTGCTTGTCTCTAGCCTCAGAGTCCTTATAGCGGTGTCCATTGAAGGGTGAATGGTGTTTTCTATGGTCGGGTGTGGTTCTATATATCCTTATTGAACTGGCACTGTATGTTGTAGCTTGTTGACCTGGGCAGAGACAAAATGGGTTAGTCAATTGATAATACACGGAGCAATCATAAGCAGCATCAATATGATGATAACAGGGGCTAGTTGGGGGCATTAGCCAACTCCAAATTCCCCTCACCAGGAGAAGGATCCCCCCAAAAGAGATTGTAGCCATCCTGGGTATTCTCTAGTTCATTTTTTGAGATCCTGTAGAATCTGAATATTTTTCTTTTTCCTATTCTAACTACCTCACAGATGTGTTTTGTTCTTTCATTAAAATGTGCATTGTAGAGTTCATCTATTATCTTTCAGATTCGGTGGTTTGTCATCATGTAACAGTGTCATTTATAATTAAAATATAAACAGAATTTTTTTCTTTATAAAAAAGCATAGACTGAAAAGGGGGAAATTCTTTACTATTCTGCCACTCAGGATATTTACTATTAATCTCTGGGTATATCTTTCTACAACTTTTAAAATACCCATGCTTATATATATTATTTTTAAAAAGAGATTTTTTTTCTGGGTTCTTTATATAGCTTTTTGTCTTTTTTTCTTTGATGTACCACTTTAGGATTAACGTCTTTCCATAAGAAGACATCTTGTTAAAATTTGGAATTCCCTATTAATTCATTTGCAAAAGAATCTGTGACTGAGGTAAATCCAAGTTTCTAGAGAGCAGAAAGGAATTCCTGTTTCCCTTTGAAAGCATGCCTGGAAGGTATGACAAGTTAATATGATGGCACAGATCTTTTTCTAACACATCTGTCTTCCAACTAAATAATTATGATTTCTTTCCTTATGCTGCATGTTCTTTTATGCTTTTATTCTCAGTCTGTGATTAAAACCTCTTTAATTAGAAACTAGAGAAATCACTCTAATTTAGGATTCATTTAAAATTTACTAGCCTGCACTTAATTCTAATCTTTCACTGCTTGTGTCCATTTACTAGGGCGATTTTAGCATTACATATCTTCCTCTTCTAAAAATAAAAGATTTTTTCCAAAGCCTATTTAAAAGGCCCTCAGGATTGCATAGATATCAAACAAGACATTAGTTTTTCACATTTTAGTTTAAATGAGATAGAAACATGCAAACCAAATTTCGTTTAATAAAAACACAAGCTTGAAAATTACAGACTCTATAATATTTACCTGGCTATAACCTCAGGAAGGGCAAAATGCATCTTCATAGGATAAATGTTAGACTGTAAGAATAATAAAATGAGTTCAGAGGAGAATAACAGAATAATTAAAGGCTTAGACAATAATATCTGTAGAGCAAATAACAGAATTGTATTTATTGCCTTGGTAAAATGGCTGTTAGTGGTTATAAACAGAGTTTACAATGGCAAATTGAATATTGACCACTGTTCACCACTGTGAAGGATGAAACAAGAACTAGAAGCCTTAAAATAAAGATCTAGGTCATATCCCTCTAAAAGAAGATTTTTTAAGAACAAAAAAAAGTCATTTATTAGAAAGCGAAGTTGATAGAAAGTGTATTGGACCAGTAGTGAGGAGATCTGAGTTCTGCACGGGCACTGCCTCTGACTCATCAGGCAATCCTTCATACATCCTATGATCTCCCAGGATGAGCATTTACCATTTTTTAAATAAAAAGATGGATCTAAGATATTGATAATATCCCATCAGCCCTGACCTGCTCCAATCAGGGTAATATCATTCTTGCCCGGTGTGGCAGAGACCATCCGTTACCTTTCCCACCATCTGTCTTCCCCTTCCACCCAGAAACAAATCCTAATCATTTTAGCTGGCATAATTTTTCCTAGGATAAAAAGCTATGTATCTTCATTTCCCTGTAGTGCAGTGTGGCTGTGTAGCTAAGGACTATAACAGTAAGTGAAGTGGAAGCAGATGAGTTGCATGGGATCATGGGAAGGTAGATTTAAGGGAGCTGACCTGGCTTCAAGGGGTCTCTTGTTTTGGTCTTCTCCTTTAGACACAAGACTCAGATGAGCTGGCTTAAACTTCAGGAATCACCTTAGACCATTAGGTAATCTTGAGAATGGAAGCAGTTGTTTAGATAATGGAACAAAGATAACATCCTGGGTCTCCTTGGTGACACCATGGTGACCATGGAGTCACCATACATGTCCTGCTCTCCATTCTGTGCTTTTTTACATGCAACAGAAGTTCTAAACTATCTTTGTTAGGCACTGCTAATTGTTTTCCTATTAAAGCAGCTATATCCAATTCTAACTGATGCAGTCAATAAAATGTGATTACTGTTGATTTAAAATAACTACAGCTAGCAATTATTTTGCACTTAGTAGATGCCAAACATTGTGCTAAAGGTTTTATGGACATTGCCTGATTTGATTTGTCCAATACAAATACTTATGAGTTGGGTATTATTATCTATAAGTTACAACTAAGAAAATGGAAACTTAGATTAAATAGTGGCTACAGGATCATCATGGAACTCAAAAATGTCCCAGCTTGGATTCTAAACCAGTTTGGGATGCTTCCAAAACTTGTTCTCTCTATTATTAACATTAGTTTCATGCAGTCATTCTTCTCTGCGAGTAGAAGATGTACAAGGAGCACCACGTTAGCTGATATTTTGAGAGAGCCTTATAGAATTATTTATACGTAAATGACATGACAATCTATTTCCTGAACAAAAGTAGGAAACAAAGATGCAGTAATACAGGTAATAACTATCCCCAAACCTTACTTAGACAAACATTTTACCTTTATAAGAGATTTTTATAAATGGACATGACATTCCTTGATATCAAAGACTATGTTGGGGATTAAATACAATGAAATATATACAGTTCATAGTGGGACACCAGTTACACAATGGGTGCTCAACAAATGACACCTGACAGCATCATTATTTACAGAGTCCACAGCGATGCTGTGAAAATCTAAGGGAATCAGGAATATTAGGTGCAGATGTAACCCCTGCAACTTGGTAATTGCATGAGCACAGTTTTGTCGTTTAACCTTGAGGCATTTAATTTTCTAAGGAATAGGTAACTTATTTTACAGAATTATAATTAGAGGTAATGTTTTTCCAGTGCCTATTCCAATGCTTCATGTGTCCTAGAAGCCCAGCAAATGGCAGTATTCATATTAGCATTATTATGATTCTCAAAGGACTCTAATAAACTCATTTGCCAACGGTGATTTTCTCATACGTTTATCAGCTCACATGCTTGCTCTGGGGTGTGCCTGTAGTTCAGAGGCTGCGGTGGGGAGCTTTCTGTCCCAGCAGACTGCACCGGGCCATTCCGCTGGCCCCGCCAGACTGCTGTGGAATTCAAGTTTGTCTCCCCTAATTATTATTCCTGTGCATGCCTTGATCTCCTTTCTGCCTTTGCCCTGTAGCCAAGGTCATCCCAATCTCAGTAGGCTAAAAGGAGATCGGTGCTTGCTGGAAGCGCAGGGCATAATTATCATGGGAGGGATGTACCCCCAGCTGGAGGGGATTTTACAGAGTGGGTATTCCCCGTGAGAACATTTTCATGTATTTTTATTTATCATTCTTTTGGCAAATGTTCATTCTTTCGAGAAGTTTGTCTCATAAGAATCAAATAATAAGAGTATAGAATGAAAAGAAAGGTTTTCTTATAAAAATATCACTTAATTCTTTCCAACATTAACAGTGCATTTAGAACTCTGTTGGAAGGTTGTCCCCAGCTGTTCAGAGTGCATGCCTCTCCAAGCCTCACGTCAAGTCCTAAATTAGTAAAAATATTTCTCCATCTTTCCTGATTCCTTCCCCCTCCCTGTCAACTTTTATCTGAGATTAAAATATTTACATACCTTTTTTTTTCATTTTAAAATTACCAAATTTGACCATATCCTGCATGGAAAAAAATGTGACTCTAAACTCTTGCTTCTAGGTTGCTCATGATGAAGAATCTGCTGGAAGCTCTGGAGGACAGGTGCATCTGGTCTAATGTTACACAGCTCTCCTCTCAACTTACCGCCCCAGGAAAGGAATTTTTACCAGAGCAGGAGGGAGCTGGGGAAGTCTGGGCGATCCACGAGGAACCATCTGAAATCATTTTCCCAGGCAGCGGAATAAACACCTAGCCAGACGTTACGTTGCTTTTCAGAGAGGTGAGTCCTTTCCTGTTTCTTAACTGCCATCTAGAAAACTCTAAACAAAAATTAAGCTGTTTATGCATTCATGAAACCTTAAAGCAAGAAATAGTTCTTTTTTTTAAAGGAAGCTGTTTGGGGGCAGCAGGTGGAGTGGGGGTAGGTCTGGGTGAGTCATTAAATTGTGGTTTTGAAATCAAGGTCAGTTTTCTTTGATGATAAGGTATGTGTAAATCAGAAAGGCTGAGATTACTACAAAAGAAAAAAAATGTGTAGAGGATTGAGTGGTTTAACTATACTTACTTTTTTTTTTTATAACTGCATTCTTTGATGGCAAATGTCAAGTTCTGTTTAGATTTTGTAGAGAAAACTTTCAGAAAACCTAGCTTACTTGAAGTATTTCTCTCCCCCTGCTTTTTCTGTTAACCATTACTCCTGCATGTTGTTAAAAACAGCAATGGTGTTAGCTTAACGGCTGCTAGACTACAGGGCCCTAGGAGTGCCAACTATGCTTCCGACATTCAGTTTGACACCTGCCGTTATTTCCAAGCGTGTTATTGTCATGTCTCTCTGATTACTTTTTCCTTTGGGCTCTCATAGCAATTGATATGTAACACTATCAAATCACTATTTAACTAGCTGTTTATGTGTCTTCCGTATACATGATATTTTTTAATACCAGATAGCACTATTTCAGCAAAATTTTTTGTTTCTAGGGACTGGGCTAATGCTTGGTACATGCGTGTATACTAAGTCACATCAGTCATGTCTGACTCCTTGTGACTCTGTGGACTTGGTACCTAGTAGGTGTGTAGTAATTTTTTATTGATTGAGTAAAAGTTCTCTAGGCCATGCTCTTTACTTATAGATAGAGAACGTTAGGGTGTAATTGGATTTAACATTTGATCTTTGGAAAACATTTCGGGAAAGTGTTCCAAAAACACTCTTTAATAGAATAAATTTAGTGTGACATATAAGAATGTATTTAACCCCGAAATTAGCTTCCTAATCCATGATGAGCTATCACAGCAGGTTATGTCTGGATGCGCTGTATTGGCTCACTCTGGGTGTGATATCAAATCATTTGCCTCCATTTCTCCCCTTCTCAGATGTTCTGTGGAGCCCCTGTCAGAAGTTCAGGGCCAAAGGGAGGGCTGGGCATGGTGTTCCACTTTCACAGAGCATCTCTAATTCGAGCAGAGACCGTAACCTCCATCAGGTCCACCAACCTATACTATTAAATCCTTGCTGGTGATTTCCTCTGTTTGCACCTCTGGCTCTTTAATAAATATAGCACTTCGTGTGTGGCTCTGCTTCTTGGAGCTAGTGAGTCGGGTGAGTTAGGGTTGCTCCTGCCACTGCTGGTAGGCTGACCTCCCAGAGGGAGTCTACTTCTTGCTGAATTAGCCATGTCTGCTTTGCTGAGTCAAGCTGGTGTCAGCCGATGCACTGAAGGCCTGCGCATGTGCCAGTTGAGTGCTGCTTACCCACGAACAGAAGCATTTATTCTACCAACTTCTGGGAGTATTGGCAACTGAAGGGTTTGCAAGCCATTGTTAGAACTGCATCGCAGTTGAACTCTCATCCACTCAATCCTACTTCCTTCAGTTTTCCCCGGGGTGTTGGTCCCAAAAACTCCCTGAGTACAAATCTCCATCTGAGATAGGTTTCCCAGAGAACCTCATCTAAGACAGGAACTCAAACCTACATACCTATTCAGACTTCATGGTGGATGTAGGGAATAAACGTGGGAGAAAGGAAATGAAATCAGTACCTTATAGACACATGGCAACCGGTTCTGCAGGCTCATGTTCATCTGGGTCCCTGAATTCTCCCAGGCTCCAGTGGAAAACTCTGACATCAGCTATGATCAAAGTCCTAGCCTTTCACGGGCTGAGAGCCTGTAATCATTGCCACAGGGAATGTTCTGAGCTGAGTGAGAGTCATCAGGCATTCATAAAAATCCATCTTTGGAAGTCACAATAGGGAAATAAAAAAGCAAAGTTCTTACATCAAGTAAACTTGAGCTCAAATCTTTACTCTTGTTATCAGGAGGTCAATAATTCTAGGTCATTTATTTCACCATTCTAAATTTCAGTGTATTTGTTAGAGGGTGGTATTGATGATCATAATAATAATGGATTTCCCAGGTGGTGCTAATGGTAAAGAATCTGCCTGCAAATGCAAGAGATGTTAAGAGATGAGTGTTTGATCCCTGATTCAGGAAGATCCCCTGGAGGAGGAAATGGCACTCCACTCCAATATGCTTGCCTGAAGAATCCCATGGACAGAGGAGTCTGGCAGGCTATAGTGCATGGGGTGGCAAAGAGTTGGACACGACTGAGCATATGACTCCTACTAGTAAAGACTATTTAAAATAATTCTTGTGATGTTTAAAACAGAAAGCTTATGCAAAGTATACAATCCCTGACATATTGAAAGCACATGGGATTTTTAATTAAGAGATTCTAATTCTAGGTTTGAATGTACTATTTCAGTCCGTTCAGTCATGTCAACTGTACTATTTATTCTCTGTCTGAATGTACTATTTATTCTCTGTTTAAAGACTTGGTGGGAGGACTTCCCTGGTGGTCCAATGGCTGAGACTTTGTGCCCCCAATGCAGAGAGCCTGGTTCGATCCCTGGCCAGGGAACTAGATCCAACATGCTGTAGCTGAGATCCTGCGTGCCACAACCAAGACCTGACACAGTCATGTTAATTAACTAAATATTTTTTAACAGACTTTGTAGGATGGGCTTAATAATCATCATCTCAAGATAAAGTTTTGCAACTTTTGTGGTAGAAACTTCTTCTTTACAGCAGACCCAGGATCTTCTGCAGCAGTTTCTACCCCCTTTGCTTATGGCTATCCATGTTTTATATGAATGTTCTAGCTTATTGCGTATTTTCCTTAACCTAGAGTTATGAAGACTTATTCAAGTCCTTGGTGAGTTAACCAAACTTCGAAGAGAATATTTTCATCTCTGTTCAATAGACTGTAATCTAGGGTGAGGGGGCAGGAAGCCTTATGATGAAACCCATGAAAACTAATGTTTATCTCAGGCCTTCCTCAACTTTGAATGTTGTGCTGCTTCTAAGGCAATCAAAGGTTTCCAAGCAAGTTTATACCCACACTGTTTTAGAACTCTGTAATTTCCTTTGTGGCATCTTTAGACTGGCCTGAGTACATAGTTTGTGTGCCCATGCAAAGGGCATATGGTTGGATGGCATCACCGACTCCATGGACATGAGTCTGAGCAAGTTCTGGGAGTTGATGTTGGACAGGCGGCCTGGCATGCTGCACTCCACAGGGTCACAAAGAGTTGGACGCAGCTGAGAGACTGAACTGAACTGAAAGGGCGTATGAGCACCCAGATCCTCAATGACACATGCTTCTCACTTCAGGCGAACCTCCAACCAGTCCTGGGCAGAGCCACAGCCCCTGGCATTGCAAGTTAGCAGATGGCACCTGCTTTCCCTTCGCTGTTGGGCAGTAATTGGTGTGGTCACTACCTTCTCACTGGGGTCACCTTTTCCTGTCAGGACCCCATCATCTGGTTTCCTCATTCTCTCTTGGAGGTGGGTTCATCTGGGTTTCTTCCTGGCTTAAGTGTTACGAGGCGGAAGCCGTTGGTTTGGTCTCAAAGCTCTGGGCAGGCCCTTTCCAAGCAGCTCAGCTCCACAGACCCGCTGGGGTCTGCCATTCCCAGCACCCTCCTCCTCCTCTTAAAAACACCATATACATGACTTACCAGGAGGTAAAATGACTAAGATGTATGGGAGTATCTTTTGAGTATGATGGCAAATATGAGTGAGATAAGGGTTAAATATTTACCCAAGACAGAACTCGACTCTGGAGTTTTCATAGTCTTATGTATAATGGGCAGGCGGAGGTAAGGGGAAGGAAGTGAGGGAGTGGCAGTGAAGAGAACAAAGCAGGAAACTCCTGCAGGTCTGCCTCTTACAGGTGCTCGTGACCCAGATCTGGGCAGAGCTAGGCAGCAAACTGGGTCTTCATTCAGACAGACAGGCTGTATCCTGGTTGGTTCTCTGCTCTTGCCCTTTCATTAGGTATGCACGGAGTAAGCTTTTTCTCTGGTGCCCTAGGCATTTAGAAAACTGGTTCAACCTCCACACCACCCCTCTGCCCTTCCCCCATGTGTTTGTCTTTTTAAGCATGAACTGAAATGTAGAGAGAGATTCCTTTTTTTGGAAGTGGGTTCTTTTCACTAGGTCAGTTTTTGCCCATTACCCACCTAGAGGAGGACAATTTGAGCAAATGATCACCCTTAATTAGAAAAAGAATGAAGCTCATAATGACAATGGGCAATTTGAGTAATTAAAATTATTTTAGCAAAACATTGATTTCTTTTAAATTAAAATGTGCCCAGAAGCTTATTTATATTTTATATATATTCAAATGGCTTTTTGGTTATTCAGTGTTTCTCATTTTAAACCACTTGTGAGCTGACTTTTCCATTTATGCTGGAGGATCTTTGGTATCTCAGAATAATAATTGCGAATGACCCATAAATACTTTAAATTTATGAACCTATCTCATACTAGCTAAAACACAATTTCTTCAGTGTAATAGCTGGGGAAAAATATACAGAATCCTAGAGAAAACAGTTCTTGGCTTACGTTCTTATGTTCAGCAGCCTTATTATTGTTGAGAGTCCCCAAAATTAAAATGCAAAACTAAGCTTCTTGGCTCGGCTCACTTACTTAACCTTAACAAAATAGAAGGGTCTGTTTCATTAATCAGAAGAACACCAGACATAGTGCATGAATTTTATCTTCCACTTTGTCCTCTGTGTTTCAGAATGATGATGATAATAATAAAAGTCCTTGCATTTGGCAGCCAGACAATCATATTCTTTTTGTTTCTATCATGTTCCTATGTAAAATGAATTTCTCAGACAGACTAAATGCCTTAAGGGACAAAAATTCCTATGATCCTCTCCCCAGGAAATCTTTAAAAATAGAATAAATTTTCATTTGTCTAGGTGTGGTTTTTTAAGCACAGTGTGTCTCTGGCAGAGGGATAGTTGAGCTGACCTATGGATGTTGCCTGAAGCTGCACGATCACTTAGGTGGAGAATTTTCCCTTAATCCTTACCAGGTTTAATTTATCACAACAATGCGTGTGCTTATAAATGCTGTAAAACAAAAATGGGGTGCAATCTTCTTTTCCATTGTAAAGTAATGAAACAGCTTATTTCTCAAATTTGGGAAAGTAAGACTACATCAGGAAAAAGGATGATTTTTTTTTTCCCTCTTCAAACCTCTCTTGAAAGATAGTGAAATATGATAAATAGCATGCTACTTAAGACAATGTATTTTCAAACAACTGGACCGAATCAGCAAAATGGAACCATATGCTCCATCAAGACCACCTTCATGTTCCTCACTTGAATCCGTCACTGGGTATCTGGACAGACAGAGGGGCCTGACTATGCTCAGGTGTGCTGATGGGCGCTGACAGAATGGGTACTGGGTGAGGGCCAGAGAAAGCGATTTCACAGATATGGTTACAACCTGTTATGCTTACATCATCTGTCCTCCTGCTGGCCTCCTAGACACGTTGCAGGCAGCCACAAGTTCCCTGCTGTCCAGTCTCCCCTGCTGGGAGTGATTATGCTATGAAAGTTTTCACTTTAGCATAACTCCAAGAGAAAAGAATAATATTATCATTTCAGTATGTTGATCATTAACTAGCATATACTTGCATACACAGAAGATGACAGTTGGTCAATTTTTAAAAACTATATTTTGTCTATGGGCAAATTCCAAATCACATTTATTCTCATACTTACCAGTTCCTTTTTTTCCTCTCTCTCAAGAGGAAGTCCAAAGTTAGTCTGTTTTTTTAAACAGACAAGCTTTTTTAAGGTATTAGTTACATTATGTGAAAATTCAGGCATGCGTGCAAATTGATTTTTTTAGCGGATTTATAGAATAGTGTAATTATCACTACATCCCCGTTTAAAAATGTTTCCATCACTCCAGTAAGTTCCCTGTGCCCATTTGCTGTCAGTCTCATCTCCCACCTCTAGCCCAAGGCAAGCACTGATTACTTTCTGCCCCATAGATTCTCTTTCCCTCTTTTTTTTTTAACTAATCTTTTATTGAAGGGTAATTGCTTTACAGAATTATGTTGTTTTCTGTCAAACCTCAACACGAATCAGCCATAGGTATATATATATCCCCTCCCTTTTGAACCTCCCTCCCATCTCCCTCCCCATCCCACCCCTCTAGGTTGATACAGAGCCCCTGTTTGAGCTTCCTGAGCCATACAGCAAATTCCCATTGGCTATCTATTTTACACATGGTAATGTAAGTTTCTAAGTTACTCTTTCCATACATCTCACCCTCTCCTCCCCTCTCCCCATGTCCATAAGTCTGTTCTCTATGCCTGTTTCTCCACTGCTGCCCTGTAAATAAATTCTTCAGTACCATTTTTCTGGATTTCGTATATATGTGTTCAATTCAGTTCAGTCGCTCAGTCGTGTCCAACTCTTTGTGACCCCATGAACCGCAGCACACCAGGCCTCCCTATCCATTACCAACTCCCAGAATCTACCCAAACCCATGTCCATTGAGTTGGTGATGCCATCCAATCATCTCATCCTCTGTCTTCCCCTTTGTCTCCTGCCTTCAGTCTTTCCCAGCATCAGGGTCTTTTCGAATGAGTCAGCTCTTCGCATGAGGTGGCCCAAGTATTGGAGTTTCAGCTTCAGCATCAGTCCTTCCAATGAACACCCAGGACTGACCTCCTTTAGGATGGACTGGTTGGATCTCCCTGCAGTCATATTCTAACACTCTATGTGTTAGAATATGATATTTATCTTTCTCTTTCTGACTGACTTCACTCTGTATAATAGGTTCTAGGTTCATCCACCTCATTAGAACTTACTCAAATGTGTTCCTTTTTATGGCTGAGTAGTATTCCATTGTGTATATGTACCACAACTTCTTTATTCATTCATCTGTCGATGGACATCTAGGTTGATTCCATGTTCTAGTTACTGTAAATAGTGCTGCAATAAACAATGGGATATGTGTGTCTTTTTCAATTTTGGTTTCTTCAGGGTATATGCCTAGGAGTGGGATTTCTGGGTCATATGGTGGTTTTATTCCCAGTTTTTTTAAGGAATCTCCATGCTGTCTTCCATAGTGGCAATATCAATTTGTATTCCAACCAATAGTGCAAGAGCATTCCCTTTTCTCCACACCCTCTCAAGCATTTATTGCTTGTAGACTTTTTGATGATGACCATTCTTACCCGGAGGCCTGGCATGCTGTAGTCCATGGGTTTACAGAGAGTCAGACATGACTGAGCGACTGAACTGAACTGATTCTGATTGGTGTGAGGTGATATCTCATTGTAGTTTTGATTTGCATTTCCCTAATAATGATCAGTGTTGAGCATCTTTTCATGTGTTTGTTAGCCATCTGTATGTCTTCTTTGGAGAAATGTCTTAGGTCTTTTCCCCACTTTTTGTTTGTTTTTCTGGTATTGACCTGTATGAATTGCTTGTATATTTTGTAAATTAATGCTTTGTCAGTTGTTTCATTTGCTCTTATTTTCTCCCATTCTGAGAGTTGTCTTTTCACCTTGCTTATAGTATCCTTTGCTGTGCAAAAACTTTTACGTTTAATTGGGTCCCACTTGTTTACTTTTGTTTTTATTTCTATTACTCTAGGAGGTGGATCGCAGAGGATCTTGCTTTGATTTATGTCATCAAGTGTTTTGCCTATGTTTTCCTCTAAGAGTTTTATGGTTTCTGGTCTTACATGGAGGTCTTTAATCCATTTTGAGTTTATGTTGGTGTTAGGAAGTGGTCTAATTTCATTCTTTTACAGGTAGCTGTCCAGTTTTCCCAGCACCATTTATTGAAGAGGCTGTCCTTGCCTCATTGTATATTCTTGCCTCCTTTGTCAAAAATAAAGTACCCATAGGTGCATGGGTTTATTTCTGGGCTTTCTATCTTGTCCCATTGATCTATTTCTGTTTTTGTGCCAGTACCATACTGTCTCAATGATGGTAGTTTTGAAGTATAATCTGAAGTCAGGAAGGTTGATTCCTTCAGTTCCATGCTTCTTTCTCAAGACTGCTTTGGCTATTCCAGGTCTTTTGTGTTTCTATATGAATTATGAAATTTTTTGTTCCAGTTCTGTGAAAAATGTCACTGGCAATTTGATAGGGATCACATTGAATCTGTAGACTGTGTTTGGTAGCATAGTCATTTTCACAATATTGATTCTTCCTACCCAGGAACATGGAATATCTCTCCATCTGTCTATGTTATCTTTGATTTGTTTCATTAGTGTCTTATAATTTTCTATGTACAGTTCTTTTGTCTCCTTAGGTAAGTTTATTCCTAGATACTTAATTCTTTTTGTTGCAATGGTGAAGGGGATTGACTTCTCTTTCTGATTTTTCTTTGTTGATATATAGAAATGCAAGTGATTTCTATGTATTGATTTTGTATCCTGCAACTTTTCTAAATTCACTGATTAGCTCTAGTAATTTTCTGATACTATCTTTAAGCTTTCCTATGTACAGTATCATGTCATCTGCAAACAGTGAGAGCTTCTTTTCCGATCTGGATTCCTTTTATTTTATTTTATTCTTTTTCTCTTCTGATTGCTGTAGCTAGGACTTCTAGAACTGTGTTGAATAACAGTGGTGAAAGTGGACACCTTTGTCTTGTTCCTGACCTTAGGGGGAATGCTTTCAGTTTTTCACCATTGAGAAGAATATTTGCTGTAGGCTTATCATATATGGCCCTTACTAAGTTGAGGTAGGTTCCTTCTATGCCCATTTTTTGAAGAATTTTAATCATAAATGGGTGCTGAATTTTGTCAAAGGCTTTTCTGCGTCTGTTGAGATGATCATATGGTTTTTATCTTTCAATTTGTTAATATGGTGTATCACATTGATTGATTTGCATATATTGAAGAATCCTTGCATCCCTGGAATAAACCCAACTTGATCATGGTGTGTGTGAGCTTTTTGATGTGTTGCTGAATTCTGTATTCTAAAATTTTAAGGATTTTTGCATCTATGTTTATCGGTGATATTGACCTGCAGTTTTCTTTTTTGTTGTTGTCTCTGTCTGGTTTTGGTATCAGGGTGATGGTGGCCTCATAGAATGAGTTTGGAAGTGTTCCTTACTCTGCAATTTTTTTGAAAGAGTTTTAGAAGGGTAGGCATTGGCTCTTCTCTAAGCCATCTGGTCCTGGGCTTTTGTTTTTTTGGAGATTTTTTTATTATAGCCTCAATTTCAGTGCTTGTGATTGGATTGTTCTTAATTTCTATTTCTTCCTGTTTCAGTCTTGGAAGATTGAACTTTTCTAAGAATCTGTCCATTTCTTCCAGGTTATCTATTTTATTGCCATAGAGTTGTTCATAATAGTCTTATAATCCTTGTATTTATGCATTTTCTGTTGTAACCTCTCCTTTTTCAATTCAAATTTTTTTGATTTGATTCTTCTCTCCCTTTTTTTCTTTTTTGATGAGTCTGGCTAAAGGTTTGTCTATTTTGTTCATATTCTCAAAGAACCAGCTTTTAGTTTTATTAATCTTTACAATTGTTTCTTTCATTTCTTTTTAATTTATTTCTGCACAGATCTTTGTGATTTCTTTCCTTCTACTAATTTTGGGGCTTTTTTGTTCTTCTTTATCCAGTTGTTTTAGGTGTAAAGTTAGCTTGTCTATTTGATGGTTTTTTTTGTTTGTTTTTTAAAGTAGGATTGTATTGCTATAACCTTCCCTCTTAGAACTGCTTTTGCTGCATCCTATAGGTTTTGAATTGTGTTTTCATTGTCTTTTATTTCTAGAAATTTTTTTATTTCCCTTTTGCTTTCTTCAGTAACCTCACTTTTCCTCTTGATAACAGTGAAAGAGGAGCATGAAAAAGCTGGCTTAAAACTCAGCATTAAAAAAACTAAGATCCTGGCATCTTGTCCCCTCACTTCATAGCAAATAGAAGGGGAAAAAGTGGAAACAGTGACAGATTTAATTTTCTTGGGCTCCAGAATCACTGCTGAAAATGAAAAAGACACTTCCTCATTGGAAGAAAGTCTATGATATCCTAGGCTGTATTAAAAAGCAGAGTCATCGCTTTGTGGGTGGTATAGGTCCATATAGTCAAAGCTATGGTTTTTCCAGTACTCATGTATGGATGTGAGAATTGGATCATAGAAAAAGCTAAGTACCAAAGAACTGATGCTTTTGAATTGTGGTGCTAGAGAAGACTCCTTGAAGAGTCCCTTAGACTGAAAGAGATCAAACTAGTCAGTCCTAAAGGAAATCAGCCCTGAATATTCATTGGAAGGACTGATGATGAAGCTCTAATACTTTGGCCATCTGATGTGAAGAGCTGACTAATTGGAAAAGATTCTGATGATTGTAAAGATTGAAGGCAAAAGAAGAAAGGGGTTGCAGAGGATGAGGTGGTTGGATGGCATCACTGACTCAATGGACATGAGTTTCAGCCAGCTCTGGAAGATGGTGAAGGACAGGAAAGCCTGGCATGCTGCAGTCCATGAGGCTGCAAAGAGTAGGACATGACTGAATGACTAAACAACAACAAAAAAGAAATTTATAGATATCATATAAGAGATTTCAATATCATTTTTGAAATGCTTCTTCTACTGAGCATATTGTTTCTGAGGTTTACCTGTAGTGTTGTACCAGTAGCTTGGGTTTTTTTTACTTATTATTGGTGAATACTATTCCAGTGTATGGGTATACCATGGTTTTATTTCAATCAGTTTACCAGTCAATAGACATTCAGATTGCTCACAGTTTGGGACTATTGTGAATGTGCCGCTGTGAGCATTACAGATACAAATCTTTGTATGAATGTCAGTTTTCATTTGGATGAATGGCCAGTGTTCACTGGATGGATAGCCAGTAAACGAATTTTTGTCTCATAAGTTTGTGTTTATAATCTTTTTAAGGAGGAGAAACAGTTTTCCAAAGTGATTGCACTAGTTTTCATTTGCTTCAGCAATGGGCAGGGGATCCAGATTTTCATCATTTTTATTGTCTGAATTTTGATTATGGCCATCCTATGGTATGTGAAGTGGTATCTGTGATTTTGATTTGCATTTATCTATTGATTTATGATGTGGAGCATGCTTTCAAGTGCTTTTTGGTCATTTAGATTTATTTTTTGGACAAATGTCTATTTAGATCCTTTCCTTATTTTTCAACTGGAGGTTTATATTATTGAGCTGTAGAAGCTCTATAGATTCAGGATACAAGTTCTTTCTGAGATATATGATTTGCAATATTTTCTGTCAATCTGTGACATGTACTTAATTTTAAAATTTAGAAAACAAAAGTTTTGAAATTTTGATGAAGTCCAATTCATCAATTGTGCTTTTATATCTAATTTTGGTGTCATATCTAATAAATCTTTGCCTAACCTATTTCAAAAATGCTTTTATCTCATGTTTTCATTAGGATTCTTAAAACTTTTTCTTTTACATCTAGGTATTTGATCCATTTTAAGTTGATTTTGGTGTAAGGCATCTCATAAACAGCTAAGATAATGATTTCTATTGCTATTTTTTTACATATGGATATCCAATTATATCAGCACCATTGGTTGAAAACGAAGTATCCTTTCCCCCTAAATTTCTTTGGCTCTTTGTCAAAAATCAATTGACTATAAATATAAGGGTTTATTTCTGAACTTTCTATTCTGTTCCATTGATCTATGTGTCAGTCTTTATGCTTATCACACTGCCTTGATTATTGTAGCTTTATAGGAAGTTTTGAGATTGAATAAACTCCTCTTTGCTCTTTTTTTCTAAGTGGCGCCAAATCTTATCTTAGTAATACTCCTTCCACCATAGGAAATAGTTTAATTTCTAGTCCTAAAAGAATTATAAAAAATCATGAAAAAGTGCTTTCATGTAAATTTGGTCTTTGCAACATAACAAGCCACCTCAAAACTAGTGGCTTAAACAACAACAGTTTGTTTCTCTTTCAGTTCTGAGTCAGCAATCTGAGATGTGCTTAACAGAACAGTTTTTCCCCTGATCTCAGCCATGTGTCTGTGGTCAGCTGCCAGTCATGGTGACAGTTCTGCTTCTGGAGGTTAACTGGGTGTCAGCTGGGGCAGTGTGGGTAACTGGGCCATGTGTTTCTCATCATACATGTGACTAGACTGAGCTGGTTCCCATGGCAGCAGGATACCCACAACAGCAAGAGGAAAGACTTCTAAAATCTCTGTACACATCACTTTTGCTCATGTCTCATTAGTTAAGCAAGTGACAAAGCCAAGACCAGCATCCTCTGTGAAAGTGAAGTCGCTCAGTCGTGTCCGACTCTTTGCGACCCCATGGACTGGGGTCTACCAGGCTCCTCCGTCCATGGGATTCTCCAGGCAAGAATACTGGAGTGGGTTGCCATTTCCTTCTCCAGGGGATCTTCCTGGCCGAGGGATCAAACCTAGATCTCCCGCATTAGAAGCAGACGGTTTTAACCTCTGAGCCCCCAGTGATCCTCTCTGAGGGATCTACCAAAGGAGAATATAAGATTATATAGGAACTAATTGAAGGCATTACTAGGGTCCATCCACCACAGTTTTTAGCCACCTGCAGGAATTAAATGCTTTGAATGTGAAGAGAATCATGTTTCTGGGTATGCCTAACCAGTTATTTCAAAGCAACCATTTTTGTCAATGTAACTGACTCTAACACAGATTCCTAATCCATTGAGACCCATGTATCATCTGGTAGCTAATCCTAGAGAAGAATACAGAGAAATACAATGGTTCCTTATAATTTTCCTTCAGCTCACAAAGCTTTGAGGAAAGCCAAAGAAACAAAAATATTTCCTCAATAAGAACAATTCAGTTCAGTTCAGTTGCTCAGTCGTGTCTGACTCTTTGTGACCCCATGAATCGCAGCACGCCAGGCCTCCCTGTCCATTACCAGCTCCTGGAGTCGGTGTTACCATACAGCCATCTCATCCTCTGTTGTCCTCTTCTCCTCCTGCCCCCAATCCTTCCCAGCATCAGGGTCTTTTCCAATGAGTCAACTCTTTGCATGAGGAGGACAAAGTATTGGAGTTTCAGCTTCAACATCAGTCCTTCCAATGAACACCCAGGACTGATCTTCTTTAGGATGGACTGGTTGGATCTCCTTGCAGTCCAAGGG
>ML660774.1:8739103-8831031 GCA_007570785.1 Antilocapra americana
AATATGCTATCTAGGTTGGTCATAACTTTCCTTCCAAGGAGTAAGCGTCTTTTAATTTCATGGCTGCAATCATCATCTGCAGTGATTTTGGAGCCCCAGAAAATAAAGTCAGCCACTGTTTCCACTGTTTCTCCATCTATTTCCCATGAAGTGATGGGACCAGATGCCATGATCTTAGTTTTCTGAATGTTGAGCCTTAAGCCAACTTTTCACTCTCCTCTTTTACTTTCATCAAGAAGCTTTTTAGTTCCTCTTCACTTTCTGCCGTAAGGGTGGTGTCGTCTGTATATCTGAGGTTATTGATATTTCTCTCAGCAATCTTGATTCAAGCTTGTGCTTCTTCCAGCCCAGCATTTCTCATGATATATTCTACATAAAAGTTAAATAAGCACGGTGACAATATACAGCCTTGACATGCTCCTTTTCCTATTTGAAACCAGTCTGTTGTTCCCTGTCCAGTTCTACCTGTTGCTTCCTGACCTGCATACAGGTTTCTCAAGAGGCAGTTAAGGTGGTCTGGTATTCCCATCTCCTTCAGCATTTTACACAGTTTATTGTGATCCACACAGTCAAAGACTTTGACATAGTCAATAAAGCAGAAATAGATGTTTTTCTGGAACTCTCTTGCTTTTTCAATAATCCAGCGGATGTTGGCAATTTGATCTCTGGTTCCTCTGCCTTTTCTAAAACCAGCTTGAACATCTGGAAGTTCACAGTTCACATATTGCTGAAGCCTGGCTTGGAGAATTTTGAGCATTACTTTACTAGCATGTGAGATGAGTGCAACTGTGCGGTAGATTGAGCATTCTTTGGCATTGCCATTCTTTGAGATTGAAATAAGAACAATTAGGGATTTCCAATTCCATTCTTTCCTAACTTAACATGATTTACTTTTAGAGCTATGTAGTTTCAAGAGATCCTCATGGTCATTGTTTAGCCTTCCTTTGTGGCTCTGATGGTAAAGAATCTGCTGCAATATGGGAGACCTGGATTCGATCCCTGGGTTGGGAAGATCCCCTGAAGGAGGATGTGGCAACCCACTCCAGTATTCTTGCCTGGAGAATTCCATGGACAGAGGAGTCTGGCGTGCTACAGTCCATGGGGCTGCAAAGAGTCGGACACGACTATGACTAAGCACAGCAGTGGTCATTGTTGTTCAGTTGATAAGTCATGTTCGACTCTTTGTGACCCCACGGACTGCAGCACGCCAGGCTCCCCTGTCCTTAACTACCTCCTGGAGTTTGCTCAGATTCATGTCCATTGAGTGGGTGATGCCATCCAACCATCTCATCCTCTGTCATCCCCTTCTCCTCCTGCCTTCAATCTTTACCAACGTCAGGGTCTTTTCCAAAGAGTCAGCTCTTTGCATCAGGGGGCCTAGTGGTCATATAGACCCAAATCTGAAGGTTGTACCTTACAGCTCCATCGACAAGATAGACATCCTGACATTAGGATCCACTACTTTTGCATAAATAACCAAATTATACAATATTTTCCTGTACTTTTCTGGGAAACAATCATAAGCAGTTACCAGTATTTTTGGTGAGAAGACAGAGCTTTATTTCCAAATTCACATTAGTCTAAATTAATTCATTATTGTTTTTTACTTTATATGTTGTGGATCGACCATTGGCTTTAGTATTTCTGCTGACACTGCTTTTATGAAAAGACTTGAAATGTTTTAGCAAAGGGGAGGCTTGAAAGCAGATGAGAGGAAGGAAACTGAGTAGTCTGGACATAGCCTGTCAAGTAGAGCTGTGTGGCTTCAGTGAGTAGTTTTATTATGTTAGGAACAGTAGTTATGGATTAAATATACTCTTTGAGCCAACCAGGAAAACCAACTAGCAATGATGTTTATACTGGAAAAAATAATTGAGCAAATAGTTTTATAAAACTGATCCATTTGTAAATTAAGGTCAACCTGAGGTGTGTTTATTTCCAAATATATAGATAACAGCTGGATTTATATGAGAAGTTGGATAGACTTTAGCTAATTAACCAATTAATTCAATTCCACATGGGCAATTCAAATGTGGCTCCTTGATTTCATCTTTATCTGACAAGTTTGTTGATTAAAATGATTACTTACATGTATTTTGTTGGGATTATGAATATGGAATTGGACCAAAACGTTAAAGCTATTACAAGGTTAGATCACTCAAGGTGCTTAGTGAGAGACTAGTTTTTTAGTGTTGATTGTCATAGCTATCATTATTTAAAGGAGTTTATGAAGAAATGTGGTCCACTGGAGAAGGGAATGGCAAACCACTTCAGTATTCTTGCCTTCACAACCCCAGGAACAGTATGAAAAGACCACTGAAAGATGAACTCCCCAGGTCAATATGTGTCCAGTATGCTGCAGGAGATCAGTGGAGAAATAACTTCGGAAAGAATGAAGGGTAGGAGCCAAAGCAAAAACAACACCCAGTTGTGGATGTGACTGGTGATAGAAGCAAAGTCCGATGCTGTAAACAGCAATATTGCATAGGAACCTGGAATGTTAGGTTCATGAATCAAGGCAAACTGGAAGTGGTCAAACAGGAGATGGCAAGAGTGAACGTCGACATTCTAGGACTCAGCGAACTAAAATGAACTGAAGTGGGTGAATTTAACTCAGATGAGCATTTTATCTACTACTGTGTGCAGGAATCTCTTAGAAGAAATGGAGTAGCCATCATAGTCAACAAAAGAGTCCGAAATGCAGTACTTGGATGCAGTCTCAAAAACAACAGAATGATCTTTGTTCTTTTCCAAGGAAAACCATTCAGTATCACAGTAATCCAAGTCTATGCCCTGACCAGTAACGCTGAAGAAGCTGAAGTTGAACAGTTCTGTGAAGACCTACAAGACCTTTTAGACCTAATGCTTCCAAAAGATGTCCTTTTTATTATAGGGAACTGGAATGCAAAAGTAGGAAGTCAAGAAACACCTGGAGTAACAGGCAAATTTGGCCTTGGAGTAGAGAGTGGAGCAGGGTAAAGGCTAATAGAGTTTTGCCAAGAGAATGCACTGGTCATAGCAAGTACCCTCTTCCAACAACACAAGAGAAGACTCTATACATGAACATCACCAGATGGTCAACACCAAAATCAGATTGATTATATTTTTTTGCAGCCAAAGATGGAGAAGCTCTATATAGTCAGCAAAAACAGGACCAGGAGCTGACTGTGGTTCAGATCATGAACTTCTTATTGCCAAATTCAGATGAAAATTGAAGAAAGTGGGGAAAACCACTACACCATTCAGGTATGATCTAAATCAAATCCCTTATGATTATCCAGTGGAAGTGACAAATAGATTTAAAGGACTAGATCTGATAGACAGAATGCCTGATGAACTATGGACGGAGTTCCATGACATTGTATAGGAGACAGGAATCAAGACCATCCCCAAGAAAAAGAAATGCAAAAAGCAAAATGGCTGTCTGAGGAGGCCTTACAAATAGCTGTGAAAAGCAGAGAAGCGAAAAGCAAAGGAGACAAGTTAAGATATACCCATTTGAGTGTAGAGTTCCAAAGAATAGCAAGGAGAGATAAGAAAGACTTCCTCAGCGACCAGTGCAAAGAAATAGAGGAAAACAATAGAGTGGGAAAGACTAGAAATCTCTTCAAGAAAATTAGAGATACCAAGGGAACATTTCATGCAAAGATGGGCTCATGAAATGGTATGGACCTAACAGAAGCAGAAGATATTAAGAAGAGGTGGCAAGAATACACAAAAGACCTGAAAGATCTTTATAACCCAGTTAATCACAATGTTGTGATCACTCACCTAGAGCCAGACATCCTGGAATGTGAAGTCAAGTGGGCCTTAGAAAGCATCACTACGAACAAAGCTAATGAGGTGATGGAATCCCAATTGAGCTATTTCAAATCCTAAAAAGTGATGCTATGAAAGTGCTGTACTCAATATGCCAGCAAATTAGGAAAGCTCAGCAGTGGCCACAGGACAGGAAAAGGTCAGTTTTCATTCCAACCCCAAAGAAAGGCAATGTCAAAGAATGCTCAAACTACCGCACAATTGCACTCATCTCACACGCTAGCAAAGTAATGCTCAAAATTCTCCAAGCCAGGCTTCAGCAGTACGTCAACTGTGAACTTCCAGATGTTCAGAGGGTGAGATGATTGGATGGCATCACTGACTCAATGGACATGAGTTTGGGTAAGCTCCGGAGTTGGTGATGGACAGGGAGGCCTGGCGTGCTGCAGTCCATGGTTTGTAAATAGCCGGACATGACTGAGTGACCGAACTGAACTGATGGAGAAATGGAGGAGTGCCCTTGGTCAGAGTTGGGCATTGCTGCTGCCGTCTACAGTGGTGATCGATTAAATCACCTGCTGACTTCAGGCTCTGTTTAAATATGTGGATGAAGCAAGAAAGATGATGTCTGCCAAAGATGAGTGCCTTCATTAATTAAATTAGCAGGACATTTTACTAGCTCTAATTAGTAGAAAGTAAGCCAAAGAAATATAGTGATTAAAGCATGCTAATCTGATTAACATCACAGTATTGTTACAGGATACTTGGTAATAGAGAATCACCAGACTAAGACTGGAAAGATGCAGTCTTATTTCTCTGTTTGAAAATAGAGAGTGTGTGTGTTCAGTCACTTCAGTCAAGTCCAACCCTTTGCGACCCTGTGGTGGACTGTAGCTTGCCACGTTCCTCTTTCCATGGAATTCTCCAGGCAAGAATACTGGAGTTGGTTGCTGTGCCCTTCTCCAGGGGATCTTCCCAACCCAGGTATCAAACCAGTGTCTCCTGCATTGCAGGCAGATTCTTTACTGCTGAGCCACCCAGATAGCCTCCTGAAAGAAGAGGGTGGTTTGCAAATGATTCCTAAACCTGGGGTTGCTGTTGGATTGCCAGAATGTTTGAAGGAATATGCCTGAAAAACAGCCTGAAAATCATGAGATATTGTTGAATTGATGAAAAACCTTCTTTCTAGAAGGAGGGCTACAAAATACAGGACCATCTGCTATAAAATGAGCTAAATGTTTCACTAGCTGAGCAAGATTTTAGCCAGTAGAGGCCGATCCTCTCAAAATTTCAAATTTATGCAGTCTGTAGAGTAGAAAGGTTATGAGCTGCCTGTGCTTTCTTTATCCTAACCTACACAATGAAGGCAGTGTCCGTTTGAGACATTTAGACAAAGGGTATCCAAGTATATTGTGGTTTGGGAGAAATGCAGTTTTGTTCAATTCAGTGCAATACAAATCATACCATTAAATTATCATGCACATCCCTCCAGTGTTCTGTTTCTTGGTCTCACTTTGTATAGAACTAATTTTAGTTTATGGATGTAGATAGATGGAAACTGTCCATTTTCTTTTCACCAGTTTCCAGTCTTCCCTCTCCCCCATTTTCTGGTTTGTAAAGATTCCAATCACCTCCAAAACTGAATGCTATACCAGATCATGTCTCCAGTATTTTCTGTATGTATATATGGTGCATTGTTTATGAGGCTTTCATAATATTTAGATAACCATAAACCAGCAGAAACCATAACAAAGGTTCACTATTAAAATAAATCATAACTGAAGTTTTTAAAAGGTATTCAATTATAAATTAAATAAAAATGGTATAGTTTATATTGACTTAGTCTTCTAATATCTGGCATCGACTATTTTAAATTTTTATTTTCAGTATGGGCTTATTATAAGAATAGATTTTCCTTCAGTTTGGCAAATGCTGAGACATAAGAAAATCATTGTAAGGGGCCAGTATTATAACAGAAGGTTGTGGCTGTTTCAAATCAAATCATTTTTTAAAAAATAGACCTTTTATTGTCAAATCAATGTCATAGATTTCAGCCACACTTGTGTCACCCTGCCTATTGAAATGATTTAATTCAAAATAAAACAACATATTCAGTATAGATATTTTATTTAAAAAATTCTACTAAGAGAAAAGAATTGTTTTTGGTGCTCATGGCTAGAAAACAAAATGATGGAGTGAACAATTTCTGGGATAGTCTCACGTTAAATTTATTAATCTAATTCCTTCTATGTGTTTAATTCATTATTATTCACAATATATAATTTATAGCTCTCACAAACTATGATGTGAAATTCAATTTCAGTTGAACTATTACGTGTTTGGCAATGGAAATATATGTATTTTTAGCCAGTGAGTATTTGTTGAGAACCACATGAGATGCCTTATTCTATCCTGTGCACTTGGTCTCTTTTTCCAGGACTATGTATGATCTGGTGAATAGATAGGATGCTTGTCTTAGAGTTTTAATGGAGATATGCTGATGTGTGCTCCACACAGACACTTAACGATACAAGCAGTAACCAAGCAGAACACTGTTTCACTCCAAAGTCTGTCCTTCTTCCTTTTTTCCTTCCTTCTCTGTCTGGAAGCTTTTAGATAGGGCTGATCAAGGTGTGCACCTGTAGGAGGGGAGGGCTGTGACGCAGTAAAGGTGTGATTGCTCGAGCAAGTTGCAGGTGGTATCTGTGCCCCTGGAGGTGAAGTTTTAAAACTCAGTGGGTTGAGTGGGTTTCTGCACAGGAAGTGGTAGGTGGGAGCTTGTGGAAAACCCAGTGAGGGGTGTTGGAGTTAGAGCAAGTGAAGAAGGAATCCTTGAAAGGAGGCAGAGGTTTTGGCAGTGATGGGTGTAAAAGGCCAATTGGAGGAAAAGGAGAAAGTCCATGTGAGGAGTGTGGGGGAGCTAAAGTCCAATTTATCCCAATTTTTCTGTTATAGATCTCAACTTCAGTGTTCCATCTAAAAAAAGTCTTTTGCCTAACCCAGTTTCAAAAATATTTTCTCTCGCACTTACATTAGAATATTTATAGTTTTATATCTTATATTCAGGTCATGACCCATCTTGAGTTGGTTTTTTTGTGTGATGTGTTATAAAGAGCTAAGATGGTGATTACTATCACGATTTTTTGCATGGATATCCATTTTTTCCAGCACCATTTGTTGAAAAGAATTATCTTCTCCCCACTGAATTTTTTTGGCTCTTTTTCAACAGTAAACTGACTATACACATATCAATATAAAGGTTTGTTTCTGAACTTTCTATTATGTCCCATTGATCAATATGTCTATCTTTATGCTTGTCACACTGTTTTGTAGCTGTGGCTTTATAGTAAGTTTTAAAATTGAGAGGTGAAAGTTCTCCTACTTTTGGGGGAGAGGTGGTGCTTCAGAGGGTATAAAGGGCATGTGGGTAGTCTGACAAGAAGCATCACAGCCCCAAAGAGAGGAAGAGATGGGCTCTGTGTGGGTGTTGGTGATGAAACCCACCATGGGTCATGAAGGCTGAGATCAAGGTGATGAGAGCATCCTGGTGGGAGACGGAGGTAATGACAGCAACACCCTTGCATAATATTGGAGCCCAAGCTGTGTGTGCAGGGCACCTGTGCAGGCATTGTGGCTAGGGTCGGGGTGATGAGTAGGGCATCTGCAGGAAGATGGGTGATAGAGATGGTTTGATGAGGAATTGGTTACCTTCTGGGGGACTGAGTGAATAAATAAGTAAAGATAGAAACAGGCTTCTCACTGTAGGAAATAAGGGAAAGGAGAACAATGGAATAAGCTCTGTGGTTTTAGTTTGAAACTGAGGTGTGGGTTTGAACCCATGGTTTTCAATATATAGATATTAGATAGATATGCATGTGCACACGAAGCTGATGCTCCAGTATTTTGGTCATCTGATGCAAACAGATGACTCATTGGAAAAGCCCCTGATGCTGCGAAAGATTGAGGGCAGAGGAGAAGAGGGCATCAGGGGATGAGATAGCTGGACAGTATCACCGATGTAATGAACATGAACTTGGGCAAACTTTGGGAGATAGAGGCAGGAACTCCTGGCATGCTTCAGTCCATGGGGTCACAAAGAGCTGGACACAATTGGGTGACTGAACAACAACAAATAACATAATGTATTTGAAAGGAAAGTTATGACCAACCTGGACAGCATATTAAAAAGGAGAGACATTACTTTGCCAACAAAGGTGCGTCTAGTCAAGGCTATGGTTTTTCCAGTGGCCATGTATGGATGTGAGAGTTGGACTATAAAGAAAACTGAGTGCTGAAGAATCGATGCTTTTGAACTGTGGTGTTGGAGAAGACTCTTGAGAGTCCCTTGGACTGCAAGGAGATCCAATAACTCCATCCTAAAGGAGATCAGCCCTGGATGTTCATTGGAAGGACTGATGTTGAAGCTGAAACTCCAATATGGCCACCTGATGTGAAGAGCTGACTCATTGGAAAATACCCTGATGGTGGGAAAGATTGAAGGCAGGAGGAGAAGGGGACGACAGAGGATGAGATGGCTGGATGGCATCATCGACTTGATGGCCGTGGGTTTGGGTGGACTCTGGGAGTTGGTGATGAACAGGGAGGCCTGGCATGCTGCAGTTCATGGGGTCACAAAGAATCGGACACAACTGAGCGACTAAACAACAACAACAAATAATATAATGTATAGTATGTGCATGGATATACTACCTCTGTCGAATGAGAGGACTTGAGAACAGTGACACACCAATGCCATCCTGATGTTGCCATGTAAAATCCATGCTCCAGTAAAAGAACCAGGATTCCTCAGAGAAATGGCTGATGTAGGGTGGGATTAGGGAAGTTTTAAAATAAATGTAAGGCATCTCATTATACTAGAAAATAAGAAAATACTCAAAGAACAATCAGGACATTTTAAGAGGACATATAAGCCAGGAGGCCAAATAAGGGACAATTTTAGCATCAGAATAAAAAAATGATAGTTGACCTTCTCCTAACAGTAGAGTATTGACTGATTAATGTTTAAAAAAGAAGAAAGTCATTTGGCAGCCATCATAGTAATAATGCAGGCCAGAAACACCCATGGCGATTCATTAGTGGTAAAAACCTTTATGAGGAATGGATTATTGTCTTAAAGTACCTTCACAGAGGGACAAAAAGTGACTTTACAGTGAAGAAACCTGGCAGACTACAACTTAGTCAAGGGGTTAAGGTGAACATTACCAAATGAGACAAAGCAAAATGATACAGCACTGATAGGCTGCACTGAGAGCAGAGCATCGCATTTGAAAGTCCCACAAAAAACATATAGGGCTTTCCTGGTAGCTCAGATGGTAAAGAATCTGCCTGCAGTGTGGGAGACCTGGGTTTGATCCCTGGGTTGGGAAAATGCCCTGGAGAAGGGAACAGCTACCCACTCCTGTATTCTTGCCTAGAAAATTCTGTAGACAGAGGAGCCTGGCAGGATGCAGTCCACGGGGTTGCAAAGGGTCTGATAAATAATCATGAGGAAGCCTTGAACAGCCAGAGTGAAGAGCATCTTCTAAATAACTGATCTATAATCTTCTAAAGTCTCAATGTCATGATAGGCAGGGAAACCTTGAGAAACTGTTTGAGATTGAAGGAGATTAAAAGACATGGTTACCAAATAGAGTTTTAGATTGGAACCTTTTGCTGAAACAAAAATTCTGGCCAACTGGAGACATTTGAACATGGGTGAGATGGTTGAGGGCTTCCCCAGTAGCTCAGCTGGTAAAGAATCTGCCTGCAATGTAGGAGACCTGGGTTTAATCCTTGGGTTGGGAAGATCCCTTGGAGGAGGGCACAGCAACCCACTCTAGTATTCTTGCCTGGAGAATCCCAAGGGACAGAGGAGCCTGGGGGGCGCTGCAGTCCATTGGGTCGCAGAGTGAGACACGACTGAGCGACTAGGCACAGCACAGCACATAGATGGTTGAAATATATTAACACTAAATTATCTATTTTAATTACTGTATCAGAGATTTGTAGTAAAAAATATTACTTGTAGGAAACACATCCTAAAATAATTGAGGGTAACAGGGCATCAAGGCAGCAAAACTTTTGAAATTTGAAACCATTTTGAAAGGAAAAAAAGGTCAGGAATCTGAAACAATCTGTTTTCTGGAGCAGGCAGGCTGTGCAGTGACCTGGCTCTTTGCAGGAGAACAAAGCACTTCATCCCCTTATGTTTCCATTTCTTTATCTCTTAAATCGAGGAGTTGGACTAGCTTATCTTAAATTCCCTATAGATCCAATGCTTACGTTTCTCAAGTTCAAGAGCACTGCAGTTAGGGGTTAGATGAGGCTGGATAAAGGGTCAGAAGGTCTAGAAGAAGAAACACTGGTTGTGTTCTGTGAGAGGTGAGCATCTCTGCGAGGCCAGGCAGAGGGTGAGGACGTTGGAGAAAGGAGAAGCCTGCAAACAAAGGGTTTGAAGGAAGTTGTACAACTGGTAGAGACAAGGTTTTATTTTTCATTGGGAGGTTTCTTGATTCCCTTCTCTTTCTCTTCCCTCCCTCCCTTTCTTCCTCTCCCTTCTTCCTTCCTTGCTTTCTTTCTCTAGTAAGCATTTATTAAGCATTTCTCACATTCAAGACACTGAGTGAAACACTGTGGGGAGAACAGGCAAAAAAAGAGGAGTTTCTGTTCTCAGATTGTTTACAGTCTAGTAGAAGAGAAGCTCAGACAACACACACAAACACACAGCCCTCTGCAGCAACGGTTTTGTGTTTCTCCCATTCTGATGGTCAGAGCTGGATTAGCCCCTTGATCTTTTGATGTCTTAAGAGATTCCTTCCTCTCTCCCCTGCCCCGAGACACTGCTTCCCCTTTATTTGGTTTCTTTATAGACGAGCTGACATGTGCCCTTTTTTTTTCACTGATGGCTGCAAATTTTATCAGAGAAAGGAAATGCCTTAGTCAAGGTGAGCAGTATTCCAGAGACTTTACCCACCCAATGACTCGAGGAATAAAATGGAAGTTATCACTTTGATTTTGAAATCTCAGAGAAACTTGACTTTCCCCTTCCTATCACAGAGAAAACTTCAATTTAACAATTTATGTGTAGGATGGATAACTTTATTAGGGTAAAATTGTAAAATATAGCATAAATGAGGTTCCTCTTAAGGAGGTAAACCATGTTCTGAGCAGGTAAAATGATAGCACATGTATTAATTTGCATACTGTTTTTTTAGTATTATACTATAATGTTGGAGAATTTTATATGTATGCCAGTGGAAATCAAGAAGAGAGTTCATCCTTAAAAATCCATATTATTTTCTTTATGAGTAGTTTTGGAAGAGCCATGGAAAATGATATGGGTTTGAATAAAATATGTTTTTAATGAATTTCCAAATAAATTTTTCCCTAATGTTCATCCCTGTTCATTAAGCCTACATAAAAGAGACGAAAGCAGCCATTAAGTAGTGGTTGAATGGCTCTCTGTTTCAAGTGTATGCTACTGTTCCAACCAATAATGTGTCTATTGTCTTGGAAAATGCTAATTGCTAAATTGATTGTGATATTCATGTTCCGACACTCCAGTCGAACACTGAACAATGTCCCATGTGATGATGGAAAATAGCCTGTTGTTTGATGCCCAGTGATAGCAGGTCGACATCTTATCACAATCATGAAAGGTGGTTTCTGCACCATGATTGCTTTTCTAAGTGAGAGTGGCTCAGACAAGGGGAGAATAGTACAAGATAGTAAACTATGCTTATCCTTCTCATTGGTGAGGTTGCCCAAGATTAACAGATGCTGAGCAAGGAGACAACATTTTACATTTCCGTGGTGGATTCTGCGAGTGGCTGAGAAAGCTAGCATGGCACGGCAGGATGCACGACGCCCTCGGAGCTCGAAACTTGGCTCCAGTTCTGCTCTGTCCCTCCTAGTTTTGTAATGTTAGTAAGTGACTCTTTGAGATCTCATCAAAGAAATAAGGGTTGAATGAAATAACTTCTGAGTCCCATTTTTTAAATGAAAAATATCACTGTCAAATTTTTGGCTTCGTACTTAACATGAGAAAAACTGACAAGTAGCTTCCAGCAAGTCTTTTATGAAATAGTTACCAAGTCTCGTTATGTGGGAGAACTGTGCTTATGCCAAAAGTACAAAGATGAAAATAAATATTAAAATATAGTATGTGTCATCAAGAGTTAATCGTCTAGCCCGATACTGGGAGACTAGTGATAAGATCAGTAAAGCAGTGTTACAATAAATAACAAAATATCACCAAATGTAATGCCAGACACTGGATTGGGTAGTGAATCAGAAAAAAAGTTGATGTAATGAACATGGTTGGGAAAATGTATTGAATGAGTATCAGACTTATAGTATGTGGTAACTGTATTGTGGCTTTTAAGAATATTCTTATTCTTAGGAGTGTTAAAGTATTTGGGGTCATGAAATATGCAACTTAGTCTCAAATGATTCAGCAAACACACTCATACACACACACCATGTATATATACATATATATGTGTGTATATATATATATATATATGAGAGAGAGAAAATGTAGCAAAGTGTTTACAGTTGGTGAGAGTGGTATATGGGTTTTTTTTTATGGTTTTTACAACTTAGTTTGAATTTTTTCAAATTAAAATAGAATAAATAATGTGTGATACAGTGCTATGGGAATGCACGTTCATTCGAAATAATTATAACAGCTAGTCCATTGAAACACAATATTGAACTATCTCATTTTGGGTCTGAGACCCCAAAAGATGAGACACTGGTGAAAAGTATCCTGTGATTCTGAAGACTAGCTGTAGGCACATACCTCCACAGGTAGAGATGGCCCACGCGAAGCAAGGCCATCAGTCTCTCCCTGCTCATAGCAGAGAAGTGGAACAGTATTCTGAGGCACAGGATGTTTAAATAACTTGCTCAAGGTCACACAGTAGCGAGTCGAGTCGAGGAATCAAAGCCCCCCGTTTGCCTAGCACTTTCCCTGCCTTACCTCTCCTCTATACTGCTTCTGATAACAGTGTTGAACTCAGTTTGGATGTTAGACTGTTTTTATTTATTTATTTTTCTCTCTACACTTTCATCTTTAGTTTGGAATGAAAATTTCCGAAAGAGCCCAAATTATAGTTGCATGATTATTAGTGAATTAGTCAAATTGAAACTTTGCTGATTTGATTACTTCCACAGCCCTAATTAATGTGATTTGTCCTGTCTTAATGATTATATGTGATTATAAATGGCTTGTCCAGACATTGATTTTGAAGACTTTCAGAGCAATCAACTCCACTATGCTGCAACTTGGGTCTTTAAAAATATTATATGTTTTAATACATCTATCTAAAGGGAAGCACTTACCATCCAATTCTTGATTAGTAGGACTGAGATTAAAATATGATGAAAGTGATATTGAGTAAACTTTCTCAAGTTCTCATCCAAGATGCTCTTCTCAGGGGAATAATATGTCACAAGAAAAACACTAGATCAGCTTGAGAGTAGATAAGATGCTTTGAATTTTAGAAGTATTTCAGAAGATATTCAGGACTGCAATCATGAAAATGTCTAAATTTAAAAAAAAAAAGGTACAGTCACCTGCTTAGACAAAGATATTTTGGAAAGATAATTGTGAAAGTAACACCTTCAGCATAACTCTCTAAAACAGTAAAAGAAAACGGAGACAGCATAGGGGGAAAGCGGCTAGTCTTTTAACTGAAAGTAATGGTAATCTTTGGATTCTGCAATTTGGGCTTTTAGACCTCTGAAGTTTGTTTCTTTTCACTGTGAAGATTCAACCTTCGAAGCAAAACCTGATGGGATGTGCTTTGTTAATCTAGCTTTCTGGGAAACTGTCTTCGGTTGAGTAATAGCCACAGGTCTGTGAGCTCATTCACATTTCAACCAAGTGGCAGCTGCAGACTCAAAAGAGGCATACTGAAGTGCTTCCCATAAATAACCGCTACTTGAGTTTTGAATAATGTTACGTTTAGGTGTTTTTAAAAGCTTTAGTACGTTCATCATGAAGTCTAAGGGAAGGTATTTTTGCACTTTGAGAGGAATTATAGTGTGAATATTTTCCAGAATCTAAATTATTTAAATGGTGATCCAAAACAGTTCCATCTCAGCAGTAACATCATTTTATGCATGCCATCGATGAGTCGTCGTGCATCATCTCAATCGGGAGTGGTCAGCAGTGGCTCGTGTAGATCAAGAAGTTATGCAATTAATCACTTACATGTAATATGTTCCTTTTTTTGGTATCTGATATTATTTTTAATAGTATTTCTGTAAATTCTCTTGGAATAACAGTTTCCCTACATTAAGAAAATGTTTATGTTTTGTGCACAATTTATACCTTCTTTTTTACTTTTTTCTCTCTTTACATTTTTACTTTTTTCAGTTTTGCTGTGATATAATTGACATACAGCACTGTAGAAGTTTGCGTACAGCATAATGACTTACGTATCATCTGAAACCATGACTGCAGTAAGTTTAGTAGACATCTGTCATCTTGTATAAGTACACAAAAATGTTTCTTTTCCCCTTGTGATGTGAACTTTTAGGATTTACTGTCTTAATAACTTTCAAGTATACCATACAACAGTGTTAACTATAGCCATCATGCTGTACATTACATCTCAGTACTTATTTATTTTATACCTAGAAGTTTGCACCTTTTGACCACCTTTACCCATTTCTACCACTTACTGCCCCTTGCCTGTGGTAACCACCAATCTGATCCCTTTGTCTGTGAATCTGCTTTTTTTTTTTTTTTTTAAGATTCCACACGTAAATGTGATTGCATAGTATTTGCCTTTCTCTAACTTACTTTGCTTAGCATAATCCTCTGCAGGTCCCTCCATGTTGTCACAAATAGCAAGATTTCCTCCTTTGATGATGGAATAATAATCCATTATCCACTCATCCATTAATAGACAGAAGGTTGTTTTCGTGTCCTGGCAATTGTAAATACTGTTGAAATTAAATATGCTCCACTTGATATTCTCCTTTGACAGTTGAGGGTCGTACTGTATGGATTAGTCTTCAATTGTATTTACTTGATCAAGTATTAGAAAATGTTGGCTCTCCATTCTGCTTCGTGTATTGTTTCTTCTCAGTTGTGAGACATGCAGGGACCTCCACAGAGATGGAGAGGGAAAAAAATGGATGGAATCAGGCCAGTGGGTACCCCTTGTGGAGAGCTGGTCTGTCGTTGGGGAAGGCTGATGTTACGTAACAGTGTCTGAGGAACAGCGGTGACTCTGATGACAGGCAGCATTGGGTTACTCTTCCAGAGGTCCCCAGTCTGTTGTCTAGGCCACGGAAGTAGGAAGTCACTAGACAGGGCTAAGGAGGCTGTGAGGGGATTGCTATCACCTAAGCTTTAGGGTGTTCTAGCTTTTTCTGGTCTTAAATCTATATTTTAAAAATTGAAGAATAGTTGTCAAGCCTGTGTTAGTTTCAGATGCCCAGCAAAGTGTTTCAGTTATGTGTATATATACACACACACATATATATATATACACACTTATATGTTCTTTTTCGTATCCATTTTCAGATTTATTACAGAAGTGTTTGTCTAGCTTTAACTAAGGCCCCACCTGGCAATAATTACCAATCATTATTAAACCATATATACCTCAAGTCATGAAAAAGTTATCAACTTTTATCTCTATCATTTTCTTTTTAGATGATAGTGTTCTAACACACTCTGAAAACCCAAATTAACTTTACTTAAAATCATATTTTATATGATAACATTGCCAGTAATTGGCCATGTTTAAGCTTTTCTTTGAAAGAGATATTAAAACTGTCATAATTATCATTTGAGTTGAATTCAAATTTATATCTTTAATTATGCCTCAGGGACTTTTATTGCCTTAGGGTTTTATAATTTACTCTTATAAAGATAAGAAACAATTAGTTGAAAGTAATTGATGGGATTTTCCCTGGTGGTTCAGTGTTTAAGACTCCATGCTCCCAATGCAGGGGCACAGGTTCAATCCCTGGTAGGGGAACTAAGATTTCACATGCTGACCAGCACAGCCAAAAACGATAAAGTAATTGAACTTATACTATGGTATATTAAACAATATTTAGCTTATTAAATATTCATCATATATATAAAAATAACATAAATATTACATACTTAATTGATCTAACTCTTATCTGTATATAGCCACTCATTTATGTATACACACTCCTATTCATGTATTCAACACATTTAACAGGAACTCACTTGATTCCAGGCATGTTGCTAAGACAGGAAATATAGCATAAACAGGACAAATAGGAGGATATCAGCCCTCATAGATCCTGCCTGGCACAGGGATGTCCCTACCTTCTACTCCTGCTCCCTTTGCAGGCATCAGTAATCAATAAAGCATTCTTACCCTGGAGCCTAGATCTCAGTTCAGTGCTCCATGACTGGATCAGAGCCGGCGTGGGAGTTGAAATTGATTTGCCATCCCTGGCTCGATGTTAATGACCAGGCAGACTATTAAATTGGAAGATGAAAATAATTAAATAAAGTTCAGACATTTTCTTTGTGAACTGATTACATGATTTTGAGTCTCTTTCCAGGGACTCTTCACCAAGAGAAAATATTGAAAGGTTGAGTAAGATTGGGAAAGGACTTTGTCAGGTAACGACTGGGAAAATTTCTATGTCGAGAAGGCATCAGGAACCACACTCCCCTTAAGGAGTCACACTCCCTTCCCTCAAGATTATTAAGGGATATTTTCAGGGACAACTTGACGAGTTTGTGGTTAAAAGCCCATAGCACCACAGTCATGCTCAAGAAAGTCAAAGAGGTTTGTGTGGAAGAGAAGAACTCTATCTGGGAAGAAAATGAATCTCCATCAGTGCAAGTCAGCAGAGGTGTGGCTATTCGGCCAGAGGACGTCGTGATGATGTCATTTCAAAATGAATCTTGCCTGAGGGCTTTTCCTGCCAGGGACAGAAGTGGTAACTGGCTGAAAGGTGTACCACCGGAGATGGAAGCTGACGTGTGATTTCCAGAGCTGAAGACTCAAGGAAAGACACTACCCATGTCGTAGGAGTGGCAAGTGATGGGGCCCAGCAGAGGTATCATCCAGAGAACACACACAGGCAGCTGTACAAGGGGATCAGCTTTAAAACATGAGCAAAGCCTGAAAGCATGAGGCAGCCCTGTAACAGCAATGGTCATGTAAAGAGCAGGAGTATTCCTGTCACTTTTACATGCAACCTCTTCCAACCCCATCTGGTAAAAACAGGAAAGGAATTTCACCTCCGCTTCTAACTACAGGCTGCAATTGAGGGAGGAACTGAGATTTAACTTGAATCAGCTCAGAATTTTTCAGTATTACCTAGGAAAGGAAATATATGTTACTTGAGATTGTGTTCATTACTTAAAGTTTTCACGGGCCTTTCTATTATCTGCGTCACCATAGGAGTTGTACAGATGTCTTCGTTGTTCTGCCAAGGGCAGGGGATGGACCATAATTACCAGCTAGGTTTGATGGGACAGTTAGAAATGAAAGTAAAATTGCTTCTACAATTTATTCATTCATTCACTCATCCATCCATTCATGCAGAATGTATTGATATACTGTTGTTGTTCAGTGGCTAAATCATGTCTGACTGTTTGCGACCCCATGGACTGCAGCACGCCAGGCTTCTCTGTCCTTCACCATCTCCTGGAGTTTGCTCAAACTCATTTCCATTGACTCAGTGATGCCATCCAACCATCTCATCTGCTATCGACCCCTTTTCCTTTTGCTCTCAATCCCAACATCAGGATCTTTTCCAGTGAGTCAGCTCTTCACACCATGTGGGCAAAGTATTGGAGCTTCAGCATCAGTCCTTCTAATAAATATTCAGGGTTAATTTCCTTTAGGATTGACTGGTTGGATCTCCTTGCAGTCCAAGGAACTCTCAAGAGTCTTCTCCAGCACCACAGTTCAAAAGCATCAATTCTTTGGCACTCAGCCTTCTTTATATTGATATATTTTACCACTTCTACTTATGATAATTAACCTCGTACCCACTGGTTTAAGTTAGTTTAGCAAGAACATTATTGCTTTCATACTCTGTGCCAGACGTAGTCCCAGTTTCTATGTCAGATAAAATACTCGCTGTCTTTAAGGAGCTTATCATATCATCTAAAGAGCTGTGAAAAAAGAGACATGGGAATTTGTGATTTAACCTTTTATAATGCCTATAATATGAATTTATAATTTAGTAAAATATGTCCAGAGCTCTGGTAAAGATACACACAGAGTATTACCTCTTTCTTTTTAACTTCTAATTCCTGCATACTTTCTAATTATAACGGAAGGAGCATTTTGACACGAGACGAGTTTTTTATTTTGTTTGTTTATTTTTGTCTCTGCTGGACCTTCACTGATGTGTGGGCCTTATTCTAGTTGCGGCGAACGGGGTCTACTGTCTGGGTGCGGTGCTCTGGCTTCTCACTGTGGTGGCTTCTCTTGTGAAACATGAATCCCTCCCGGGCATGAGAGCTTCAGGAGTGGTGGGCGCATGTGTTCAGTAGTTGCGACTCCCCGGCTCTAGAGCGCAGGCTCAGTAGTGGCGGCACATAGGCTGAGTTGCTCCATGGCACGTGGGATCTTCCCGGATCAGGGATCGAACCCGTGACTCCTGCACTGGCAGGTGGATTCTTTACCACTGAGCCACAGGGGAAGCCAGAAACAAGAGCTTTTTAGTAAAGGTTACACACAATATTAATAGTGGGGTACCAGACAGATTGTAAATGCTGATGTTGTATGTGTTAATTGCAAAATGTGGACGTTAATCCTGAAGAAATATGTGTTAATAAACAATGTATATTGAATATACTGATTAAAATTGTCTGATTAATCCAACAGTAAGTGCTCTAGAGGCATTAAACTGAGCTTTGAAAGCGTTATTATCTACTAGAATTTTTTTTAATTTCTCAGATGCTCCTACTATATTATTTACCACTTGTTACTTTTTAAAATCATGAGACTAATGTAATTTGGATGTTTAAAAATATATAACTAAAGTGATAAAATAATAAATCTTTCTTCTTCCAATAATCTACCTTACCTTTCTAACCTTACTTTGTTGTTAGCTGTTATCCACAAATAAATATCTGGAGACATTGTAATACTACAAGGCTTGGTTTCAAAGTGTGTATTCATACAGAATTTCCTTTGCTTAGTACTTAGAGCTGGAATTTTGAACATAAAAAATATATATATTAAAACCTGATTCAGTAAAAGAGAGTATGTCAGCCTTCTATGGTAGAAGATGCATAGAATTCAAGTGCTCAGAGCTAGAGCATTCAAGGAAATAGACACTTATTTGTTATGGGGCAAGGAGAATTAGGCCTCAGCAGGACATGAGCCTAGAATTTCCAGATGTACAAGCTGAATTCAGAAAAAGCCGAGGAACCAGAGATCAAATTGCCAACATCCATTGGACCATAAGGAAAGCAAGGAAATTTCAGAAAATGTCTACTTCTGCTTCAGTAAGTATGCTAAAGCCTTTGATTGTGTGGATCACAATAAACTTGAAAATTCTTAAAGAGATGGGAACACAAGACCACCTTACCTATCTCCTGAGAAACCTGTATGCGGGTCAAGAAGCAATAGTTAGAACCTTACATAGAACGACTGACTGGTTCAAAATTGAGAAAGGATTACAGCAAGGTTGTATATTATCACTCTGTTTATTTAACTTATATGCAGAATACATCATTTGGAGTGCTGAGCTGGATAAATCTCAAGCTGGAATCAAGATTGCTGGGAGAAATATTAACATATTAACAAGATATGCAGATGATACCACTCTAACAGCAGAAAGCAAAGAGGAGCTAAAGAGCTTATTGGTAAGGCTGAAAGAGAGTGAAGAAGCTGACTTGGAACCCAACATTCACAAAATGAAGATCGTGGCATCTGGTCCCATCACTTCATGGCAAATAAAAGTGGAAATAGTGGAAACAGTGGGAGAGTTTATTTTCTTGGGCTCCAAAATCACTGAAAATAATGACTGTAGCCATGAAATTAAAAGATGCTTGCTCCTTGGAAGAAAAGCTATGACCAACCTAGACAGTGTATTAAAAAGCAGAGACATCACTTTGCCAACAAAGGTCCCTATAGTCAAAGCTATGGTTTTTCTGGTAGTCATGTGCAGGCAGACATGAGAGTTGGTCCGTAAAGAAGGCTGAGTGCCAAAGAATTGATGCCTTCGAATTGTGATGCTTGAGTCTTCTCTTGAGAGTCCCTTGGACAACAAGGAAATCAAACCAGTCAATCCTAAAGTAATCAACACTGAATATTCATTGGAAGGACTGACGCTGAAGCAGAAGCTCCAATGCTTTGGCCATCTGATGCAAAGAGCCAACTCATTGGGAAAAACTCTGATGCTGAGAAAGATGGAGGGCAGAGGATGAAATGGCCGCGTGGTATCACTGACTCAATGAACATGAGTTTGAGCAAACTCTGTGAGATAGTGAAAGACAGGGAAGCCTGGCATGCTGTAGTTTCTGTGGTCACAAAGAGTGAGACCTGACCTAGTGACTGAACAACAAGGAGAATTAAGAACATAAAATATCCACAGAATTTGGTTTCCACTAAACAACGGCATTTTATAGAATACAGTAATGCATGTTATCAGTTTCATGAGTAAAATTAAGATATTTTAGATAGAATGAACCCACAGGGACTAAACACAGACTTTTGAAGACCAAAATGACTCTATCCACAGAGCATATGGAACATGGGGATTTGCAGTTGCTGTGTATGAAATGCTGTGCAGCCCTGCTTCAGTGTCAGTAGCGCTGGGTGGTGCACAGTACAATGACTACTGTGTATTGACCTATCTTTGTCCTTTGTCACCTTCCATTCCTTTCATTCCCCCAAGGAAATAACCTAGAACCGGGGACTCTCAAAGATAATTGTATGTCTGTGCTTGGCGTGGGGAATACAGAGAAGGAAGTGAAGCGTAAGAGTGGACATGGGAGCAAGTAGGATCCTAGTATAAACTATAGGAAAGGGGGATCATACTCTTTCTAAAAATGTTCTATTTATTTTTGGCTGTGCTCAGTCTTCATTGCTGTGCATGGGCTTTCTCTGGTTGTAGCAAGGAAGGGCTACTCTCTAGTTGCGGTGTGCGGGCATCTCATTGCAGTGGCTTCTGCCTTTGCCCAGCGTGGGCTCTAGGCTCACAGGCTTCGGTAGTTATGGCCTGTGGGCTTAATTGCCCCCCGGTGTGGAATCTTCCCAGACCAAGTATTGACCCTGTGTCCCCTGCATTGGCAGGCAGATTCTTAGCCACTGGACCACCAGGGAAGTCCGAATCATAGTCTTTATAGACATATTTCAGGGTAAATTTTAAGTTTTCTTTTTAGGAACTTTTGTTGTATTTCTCAAATCTGACCAAACTTGGGTCCTCTGGACCAAGAGGGCAACTCTCCTGAGGGATGTTCTCTGTATGTGTATGTGAACTTTCATTCTTATGCAGAGATTTCTAAAAGCACTGTTTTGTTTGACAATCTGGATCTTACAATCACTGTTGTCATTTTCCCATTGATGGAGGAAAATATGATTTCACTTGACCCCTGTTATCCAGACCTTCATGCCTCCTCTTTCTATGAGATATTTCCTAACATAGCTTATGAATTGAAAGCTGAACACACATTATTAAGTGGCTCCTAAATGGTTTTTAGGTAAAGTGGATCATAATAATTCAATACCAGTCCTCCTCACCTGACCCTAACAGGCTTGGTTTAGTTTATTTTTGTCAACAGTTTCTTATTCTATACAATATTTAAGCAAAGGACTATCAGAAGAAATGTAGAATTAGTTGTAGAGGTAAAGACCATTTCTGTAGTGTCTTAGTGGGTTGGGAATTTGGGTGTTAAGGGCTAATCCTATAGGTAGAATTTTGTTAGTTAGTCACAAAGTCGTGTCTGACTCTTGGCGACCCCATGGACTGTAGCCCACTAGGCTCCTCTGTTCATGGGATTTCCTAGGCAAGAATATTGGAGTGGGTTGCCATTTCCTATTAGAATTTTGTTAGATGGTATCAAATATATCATAAATATGAACCTATCCCTAGAAATGCCAGTTTTATATAGAAAAGTGGCTGATTTTTGTTGAGATTCAGTTCCGTCTCTAATTTTGGTACATTTCAACAATGAATCTTTTGTTATATGTGCATACATAAACTTGTCATCCAAATAGCATTCCAATACTAAGGCTGTGGAAATGTGCTTAGAACATAGAGACATATTTTTAGAGAAAGTGTTCATTCTCTCTATTTAAATCAGTCTTTTGAAAGCATTTTGTAGATTTTCTGAGTATGAAGGATGTTAGCTAGAAATCTAAACTATATTCCAGTGTCTTTGGAGTGTACCTGCCTTTCATACACCATCATCACTGCAGAAGAGGTAATTCTTGTTGCCTCACTTGTAATTCTGTCGTATAAATTTTAAAGTTTCACAAATCGGCCATGACAGCTAATATAGTATTAACATGGCTACACAGCTCTTTGGTTAGTTTACATGCTTAATTAATCACGTTTCATTTTCTTTCTGGCTTTCATAGCAGCTTCTCTTAATTTTAAATCGAGATTTATAAAAGAGAGCGTTTCCTAAGGACTATCCACTTCTCCTATCTTTAAAGAAATTTCTTCTCAGAGGACCCCAACTAGTCAACATTGAAGCCAAGAGAAGAAAAAGTGGCGCCTTCTACAGAAGGTGAATGTTGACGGGGACTCGAGAGCGAAACTTTTGAAGTATGCTTCTGTCACTGACTATGTGGCCTGGGGGACTGTACTTCATCTCTCCTGGCTTCATTTCACTTGTCAGTTAAAAAGGGCATAATATTTATATCCACAGTGTCTTGTAAGTCATTCATTTTTCAATTTTCCTAATGAACACTTTGTTCATATTGAAGTGAGCCTGTACTATGAACAAATGATAGGCCACAATGAAAAACTCCCTCCCTTCGCGAAAGCACCAGGGACTGCTCCATTTCCTATTCAGCATCACACCTTTACGGATGGATGAGCCCCATACTGCTGCCTAAAGGTCAGCGTGCAAAGCGTTTGCTGACACAGCTGAAAGGCTAAAGTCCAAAGTTTGCATCTACCTGTGTTAAACCCTCCTCTCTAGTACTTGCGTGTGTGTGCTCAGTCCTCCCTGACTCTTTGCTGCCCCATGGACTGTAGCCTGGGAGGCTTCTCTGCCCATGGAATTTTCCAGGCAAGAATACTAGCGTGGGTGCCATTTCCAACTCCAGGGAATCTTCCCAACCCAGGGGTCAAACCTGTGTCTTTAGCGTCTCTTGCATTGGCAAGTGGATTCTTTACCATGGGTGCCGCCTGGGAAGTCCCCTCTAGGACCTACTAGAATAAAATCTGGGAACACTTGGGGAAGAATAAAATCTTGTTTTTACTGAGAGCCAAAAGTTTTGTGTTCCAGGACACTATTGTTCCGTAGCCATACCAGAGAAATAAGATATTGGGTGTAACTCACTTGGCTTTCAGATGTTCTTAGAACCACATGTGAACAGCCTTTGGCCAGGCCACATCTCTTAGGCTGCACTCATCTGAACAGACCTTGCCAAGCGGATACATGCCAGAGCAGCACTTGGCTGAGCGGCCCTCACCAGCAGAGGGGTGACCTAGTTACCCGGAGGGCTCTGCTGAGGCTCCCAGTTAGTGAGGAGTGATGGGGCGGGAGGCACTGGCCTAGTCACTGCTGGCCCGTTTGCAACATTTTCCTCAGAATGTGTCATGCGGGCTAAAACTGTGAGGGTAGATAACATAGCCTCAAGCATACCCCTGTTTCCTAATTTGGTTTTAGAGGGGAAACATGGTACAGTGGTATTTCTCATTAGGCAATAGGCAGTGTAACACTTAGCAATTTGACTAAGAAAATAGGATTGTTTTATAGTCCAATGGGCTCAATTGTCCTCGGATCTTTATTGCTTGGTCCTTATTAATTCAGTAAGCAACCTGTGTCATTAATAGAGAAGACAAATAGGTTTCATAAGTGAAGTTCAAAAAAATCGAAGTGATAATATAACTGAGAACAGAGTTTCATTTATTTTTTATCAGCGACAGATTGTATTTTGGTAACTTCCATGCAAACAAACCAATATGGTCTTCTTCTGATGGTGGTAATTGAGATAACAAAATTGTGGCGTCTCCGTTAACTGTGCTACCATGGAAACACATATGTGTGTGGGAGGGTGTGTGTGTGTGTTTAGTCACTAAGTCATGTCTCTTTTTGACCCCATGGACTGTATCCCACCAGGCTTCTCTTATCCCAGGCAAACATACTGGAGTGGTTTGCCATTTCCTTCTCCAGGGAATCTTCTTTACGCACGGATCAAATTGTGGGCCACAGTGGTTTAATTATACCAAGAGTTACTATTGGAGTAAGCAAGCACAGACACGAAGAATCTTCTACAGTACTTCTCACCACACCCTTTGCCCCTAAACACTGCTTCCGCTTTGAGAAAAAAAATCACTTTCCTACAATAGCAGTTAATTAAATAACATCTGTCCCATTAAACAACTGTACATTGAATAATCTACATTAACGGAAAAAAGCCTCAGAAGAACAACTCTTTGGCATCCTTTTCTTTGCCAAGGTCTCTGGGAGCCATGCCAGGAAAATACAATAAAATTTCCTAGCCTAAAAGTTGTGTCCTTCCTTCCCCATCATCTGTGTGTCTCCATCATCTATGCCATTAACAAAAACCACTTTATTATCTTACTAGAAATTTGAGAGCCTTTCTTTAGTTTCTTTGAAACTTGTCTTGTATTTTCAATGGTGTGGTTCTGTTTCAATGGGATGATATTATAACCTCTTCATAAGACCATCATCTCTCTTTGTAGCTGACTTCCCACATTTTCAGTGATCTGTAGTTTCCAGATACGGATGCAAACGCTTCATCACTGTACTTCATGGGGCTCTAATCTCAGCCCTGCTACACTTTGCATGGTCTCTTCCTTTCTCTGAATCTCAAGGCAGAAGGAGGCAGGGCCATTTCTAAAATCAATTCCTGGCAAGAGAAAAAGGGCCTCCACGCATCAGGAAGCCGTTTCAAAGGTTAACAGTATATCCAAGGGCATTAATTAAGCTTCTTTCGTAAATGAAGGCCCAGTGCTGTCAAAAAGGTGGAGTGCGTGAGGAGACAAGTCCAAAGCTATAGCTTCCTTCAGAAAAAAGAAATGAAGCTTTTCACAGACAAAGCCTATTAAGCACATTCACATCCTGATTGTTAGATGTAACAAATAAGAGAGAGATACAGTGGAACGGCCTTTAACTCAGGGAGCAAAGGGCGCCTTCTATATTCTCTGTTACTGTGGTCTTGTCCCTAATTCAAAGAGCCCCGAAGATGGTGATAATTAAGCAAATGATTGATACCAAACCAGAGATGAATTTTTAGATGCATTTGATATCAATTTCCTTCAGGGAGAGTATCTGTTTATTCTTTTTAGCATTAATCCCCATGCAGGAGATTAAAAATGACATAGCCTTTGTTAAACAGTTTAAAAGAATTGGAAAATTTTCTTTCTGAGGCTTTGACTGATGAGATCCTTTGCCAGCTTATGAAAGGAGAAAAATGGGAAAAAATTACAGAATAACTATCACAGTCACTTTAGTTAGGGCATTTTCATATTTACATTTGTTACCAGCATTTGACAAAATGATGTCAAGGGCAAGGAAATAAACAGCCTGACTTTTGTTGTCATATAGGTACTAAGCCATATCAAGATGAAGTGCAGGCATTAGAAAATCGTAAGGGAACTTGGGGCACACAGACAGCCAGAGAGGCTTATCCAGTCACCAGGCAGTACAGTATCTCATATTTCTTAGATGTGAGTGAGTGGCCTGTCAGAGATTAGGTAGAAAGTACATGATGCAGAACGAAAAATCCGCTTCAAATATGTCAGAAAATTTCAAAAGATTGTTTCATTTAAAAATTTCATTTCTTTTGTTAAAAAGACTCAACGAACTCTTAAGTAGAGACATACCATGCTCAGACGCTCGGTGGTGTCCGACTCTTTTGCAGCCCCATGGATCCTTCTCCAGGGGATCTTCCTGACCCAGGAATGGAACCCATGTCTCTGGCATTGGCAGGATTCTTTGCCACTGAGCCCCCTGGGGGCGCCCAGTAGAGACATGATAGCTGCTAATGTTCCATGAGAAGATTGACATGAGAGAGTGGGCAGCGCCAGGTCTCGGCCTCAGGCTTCTGTTTTCAGGGTCAGAACACTTTTCAAGCACCCATTCCCAGTGCCTGTCCATTTCCCTTTTTCCCTCTGGACTCAGTGGCTCACACCCCTTTACAGACACACATAGAAGAGGAAGAGAACGGAGTGAACTGTTTTCGAGGTGGAGGGTGTCAGGGGTGGCCAAGCCTGGATAATAGCTAAGTAGATGAAGGCCAGGAGGAAGCACAGGAGGGTCTGAACCTTGGCCAGTGGCAGGTGATGGCATCGTACAGAATTTAAAGCTCCAAAGGCCAGGCCACCGTGTGAGGTGCAGATGAGTCAGGGGAAGATGGAAAGGAGCTCCCGAGACTCAGAGACTTGCTTGGGTCCATCCTGAGTGTAGGTTTTCTGAATGAGACGGGATTGGCTTAGAGCATATTCCTGCAATAGTGGGAAGTGTCTGATCCAGAATGAATCAGGGAAATCCAAGCCCAAGGAGAAAGGGAGATGGAGGACCAGGGACCATGCAGGATGCTGGTGTGCATAATCCAGAGGAGAGACTTGAATTGTGGAATATATTGTAGACACACGACTGTCAGATGAGGGATCCAAGAAACCAGACTTGGAATACATGAAAATAAAAACCCCACAAAGGAAATCAGGAGAAGGAAGAGACAAGTAAATAAACACTATGAGTGAAAAGAGGTCCCTCCTCTAAAGAGAAATTCAAAAGATAATAGCAACACTATCAACAACTATATTCTTATGATTCTGAAATCTGAGTTGAAATGGCCAAATTCCTGAGAAAATATAATGTGTAGAAGAGATCTAAGGAGAATTACAAGCTTGAATAATTCTATAAGTATTAAAATTAAATTAGTCTTCAAAGAACAGATAAGTAATAAAAATATTCAATTAAAACCACTGAATCAGGTGATTATATAGGTGAATTCTACAAGATGTTCAAAATGTAGAGTATTCTGAATTTAATTTTTAATTTAACAAACTCTTCTTAATTGTCAGAAAAAGAGGGGATATCCAGCTTCATTTTATATCAAAAAACAAAAAAGCCGTGTAAAAGGAAAATGTGCAGGTCAATTTTACTTTATAATATAGGTGTAAAAATTCTAAAAATAATTTATATTCAAAAACTAGAAAATCACATCCAATGTGTATTAAAAAAGAAAATGTACCCAGACGAGATTGGGTTTATTTACAGCAGGCAAAGAGGACTGATGTTAAAAAATATAATTCCCATTAATAAACATTTAGATGGTAAATAAAATTAACATTGAGCTTTAACATATTAGAGGCTCAGAGAAATCTTTCCATAGAAAAACCTATTTAAATTTGTTCAACTCAGATTTTTTTCAGATTTTCCTTGAATGCTTAATTATTGTTCTCCTTGTTGTTCATTCACTAAATCGTGTCTGACTCTGCGGCCCTATGAACTGTAGCACGCCACGCTTCCCTGTCCTTCACTGTCTCCCTGTGTTTGCTTAAACTCATGTCCATTTTGAGTCAGTGATGCCCTCCAACCATCTCATCCTCTGTCCCCTTCTCCTCTTGCCCTCGATCTTTCCCAGCATTAATTAGGGTCTTTTCCAATGAGTTGGCTGTTTGCATCAGATGGCCAAAGTACTGGAACTTCAGCTTCAGCATCAGTCCTTCCAGTGAATATTCAGGACATGAAGAATTACTTAAGCATTTGTTACTGAATATTTAAGCTGTAAATATATAAAAAATGTTTTAGTCTCTCCAGATAGATTCTATATATGTAATTTTTCTTTTAGAACATCGTGGTGTGATGCATTAGAAGTGACTCCGGGGCAAGAGCCATGAGGAAGGAAACTGTAGCCCTTTCAATACTAAATGAGCTAAGGACTCTTTGACTTTCTCATCACATCTTTCTAAAATGCAAAATTATAATCTTTATCATTTATTTCACCTCCCTAGAGTTTTGAGCTCTCTAGACTAGAAAAATATATATTTTTTAACACTGAACAATTCATGCACATTTTGTATTTGTGGTACTTTAATAAAACTCACCAACTAAAATTTCTTCTATCACTTTGGAGAAATTGTGTAGTACCCATTGTCTAATAAAAAAAGTTTCAAGAATTGAAGCCTCTAACTTCCGGAATCAAGAGCCCACGAGGAAGTTCTGAGCATGTGGCATTTTGGTGTGGTCATTCTGTCACGCCTGCTCCGACATGAGCATGTTGACTTGAGAATTATTCAGACACTGCATTTTTTGCATGGAGTACATGATATTTACGCAGAGGTCATGAGGAAAAATAGAAAACCACTAAACTTTTCACTACAGAACATTATAAAATTTTGTGTGAAACATACAGCCCCCTCCAATCTCTGATTCTCAACTAGAACCTAAGCTCCAACTTCTCCCTGAGTGATACTCTAGCCTAGAGAATCAAAACACCTTATGGCCGGAAGGGTACCTGAAAAATAGTGGGCACTAGTTGATGATTTTAAAGGACTGAATGGATGATAACTAGAATTTTACTTTCCATACTGACTCCCTACACCCACTCTGGAAGGAAGGACTTTTTTCTTCCTTTTTCAAAATGATGGTGTGCCTAGTTCTCAAAACAGATCTATACCTAATGGATGGATTAATAATTATTCCATTTGTTAAAGTGAATAACTGTTCAATCTAATACAGTAGACATTTTTTGAAGACACATTTTCATATATGTGTATGCCTTTTAAGGAAGGTCATCAAATATGCATAGTACAAGAATAAAAATAATGAGGCCTAAGGCAAAGGGGAAATCTGTATAAAAAAATAAAAATAATAGCCTCTAGGTTGGCCCCCAAGGACGTCACATCTTCATCACCATGGTTTTGTTCAATTCCTTCCCTTCGCTGGACCTGGTGGCTTCCTTTTAATTGAATAGAATATACCAGAAGTGATCACTTCTGAAATTAGGTTACAAGAAGGCAGTAATTTACATCTTCTCTGTTGCTTTCTCAGTCTGCCATAAACGTGAGCTGACCTGTGAACAAGGCACCTCCACAAAGAAATGAGTGAGTCCTCTGACCAACAATGAGAAAGTAAGGACTTCAGTCCAACATCCTGTGAAGAGTCACATCCTATCAGCGACCAGGTAAGTGATTCCAAGAAAGCAGATGCTCCTTTCCTTAAGCCCTTAGTTGAGGAGACAGCCCTGGCCAAAATTTGATCCACAGACATGTATGAGACCTTGGAACAGAGACACTCAGCTAAGCTGCCCCACAGAAACTATGAGATAATAAATGTTTATTGCTTTTTAAGTCCTAATGTTTTGGATAATTTATTATGCAGCAATAAGAAACTAATACATTCAGAGATAAAATTAACACATCAATACATATATTGTATTGTGTAAGTTAATGGAGAGCCAAAGCAGAGAGAGACACCACTATTTACAAGAAATAGAATCCAGACAATAAATATGACTCAATTGTTTGTAAGAATCATTGCTTTCCTACATGTTGGAGTGAGAAGAAATATTTCCCATTAGTCCTTTTTAGGTGCTCCCTGGTGATATCTTTAGTATCATCACTACAATGAATAAATAGTGATCCATAGGTTTACTCTCAGTAGATAACATCTCTAAGTGTATGTCAATGACAGAGTACTGAAGCTTTGTTTGTGAGTATTTTTCTAAGAGGCAACAAAAATAGTGTAAAATATATATTATTTTGATGGTCAGGGTTGATCTTAGGAGAAAGTTTAGGATATGCAGATATATGTATGAATTCTAGCTCTTAGTAAGAATTGGAGAGTGTAAGCTTTAAGGTTGTAATCAAAGCAAGAACCAAGAGTGAAGATATTTTATTTTGCGATTTTAGTGGCTTTTTAAAAATTTATTTTTTTGAAGTATAGTTGATTGACAATGTTGTGTTAGTTTCTGGTGTACAGCAAAGTGATTCAGCTTCATATCTATTTTTTCTTTTTTTTTCATTATGGTTTATTATAGGATATTGGGTATAGCTCCCTGTGCTATACAGTAGGACCTTGTTGTTTATTTGTCAATGTATAATAATTTGTATCTGCTAACCCCAAACTCCCAACCCCTGCTGCCCTCACCTCCCCACCACCAGCAACCATAAATCTCCATGCCTGTGAGTCTGTTTCTGTTTCATAGATAAGTTCGTTTGTGTCATATTTCAGATTCCACATATAAGTGACATCATATGGTCTTTATCTTTCTGTTTGTGACTGACTTTGTTTAGTATGATCATCCATGTTGTGTTGCAATTTTAAAAGATCCAGACATTTTTAAAGAATCAATAGGGTAGAAGGTAGAGTCAAGGTCCTTCTAATAACATCAAGTACAGTGGTTAATACTTTTATAGTAAAATGTAGGCAAGCTACATTAGAAAGAAGTTGTTCAAAGTGAGGGGGAGACAAGTCATCTCCTCCTCCAACAGCTGTTCAGGCCAAAGCCAACCACTAGTTACAAGGCATCAGCTTGTCTGTGAAACAGCCCGTGGCTGGCCACCAGAGCTTTCTGGTCCTCATAGTCTCAGTTGTACTAAGTTCCTCTCTGTGAACCTGCTCACTTTATCCTGAACTAGGAAATAAGTCTATAAGGTGTCCAGATGAATAGCATCTGTTTTCCTCTGCTCACTGGTAGCCTGTATTCTCTCAGAAGGACAATTTATGCTGCGTCAAACACACAGGATCCTGTAGTCCATGTGTTATTAATGACTAGGTCATAATTTTTTCGATTAAGAAGTTTTATTGACTTGACTCTTTCCTTTTAATCCCCTTTAATTTTCCCACAAATATTATTTCTGTCATATTTATATCCTTGATATAATTGTTCTCCTGGAGAACTTTAAAAACACGCTTTCTACTTATGCAGCCTTCTAACAGAAAAAAAAAATCTCATTTTCTTCTCTGTCTTTTCTCCAATTTGATCCAAAGGAATATGAAATTGTGAGGATGTATGCAGGGAGATTTGTCAGTGTTCTCTTATTTACTTCGACTGTGAGTTATAAATTGAATTTGGGACCCTCTCTTCAAGAATACACTATTTACTATCAAATAAGTTGATGTTAATGGATCAGATATGGATAAGGTTTTCTACAATAACCTTGTAAGGTGGGTTAGAGTGCTTTGGGGTTCTGGAATAATGGCTTGCTTTCTTTCATGTGCAAACTTGGCTTTTGTTTCTATCTCCTTTGAACACCCTTGGTCTGCTGGAGAGTCAGTATATTTTTTTATGTAAAACTAAATGATCTGAGGACAGCTGAATCACTTATTACTGCCATTTTAACAGACATAGCAGATGATCACATGATTGACTCAGAGATTGTGATCATTATTGATTGTGAAGATAGACTACAAGAAGCAATTAATACTGTTATGCCTACTTCTTTGTTGAACTCATTGGTAATTGTGGCTTGCACATGTCTGAGGCGTGACTAAAACTTGAAAGCTGAGAAGATAATGAAAACCATTTTAAAACAGGAATGTGGCATATGTTAATGTAAATCAGCCATCCAGATTTCTTAATGAACTCATTCAGTACTTAGATAATTATTCAGATATGGAAATGGTGGAGCCATCCAATAATACCACAAATGCATTAAAGAGCACCCATATATGTGGGATAGATTATTATCCAAAATTATTTAAATTCAGCTGCAATTATAGAATGAACATATTACCTCCTATATCTCAACATTGTTATATTTCCTTTTAAAATAGGACTTAGTTATTTACTGATTACTCTGGGATATTCAATTATTTGCAGTGGGGCTCCTCATCATTGCTATGAATTAACGAAACGGCTCTGTTGTCCTTAGTAATCAGCTGAGTAGAAAGTGAGGGAGAGATAACAACACATTCTGAGGGCTGCTCAGCCCTACCTTTATCTTTCTTGAATATTTGTTGGCTAAATATGGAATTTTAATTCCCTCCCTAATTGTCAAAGACTCTTACTTAATGGGCATACCCCTTCAGGCGCCTTGCTTGCTTGCACTCTATCTTTTCACCTTACTCTTTCGAGATGTGTTATTTATAAACTGGCACAATAGTCCACAAGCATTTCTATGGAAAAACAGAAAGAAAAAAAAAGCTTCACCAATATTAAATAGCATCTGAGAGTTTTAAGCCTTCTCCTGGGCATCTTCTGAGCTTCCTTGATGCTCAGGGGGTAAAGAGTCTGCCTGTAATGCTAGAGACCCGGGGTTGATGTCTGGATTGGAAAGATCCCCTGGAGAAGGAAATGGGCATCTTCAATGATGTTGTCTCATTTGATCCTCTGGGAAGCACTTCAGAAATAGCTATAAGGGAATGTGCTTTTCAAGGAGGAAATAGACTCGTTGAGCATTGTGTAGGTGGATAAACTGAGATTCAAACTTAGGTCTGGCTGTAAAGCCCACAGTTGTGACAAAGTAGCACATCCTTTCATTTATCCAGCCTTGGCTTAGATTTGGCCATTTCATCAGAATTTCTCTTCCATTTTACTACTCTGCAAGTTGACACTTAGAATTTTTCCCACCTTTTTACCTTGTCATGGAAGATCAGAGATGTGTGCCTCTATTTTCCCTAGACTTTGTGAATATTATGTAAGCTAATTCTGTGGTAAACAAAATTTTTATGTTAATATCAATGGGCATTTTCAACCCATGTAGAAATGGAAATTTGAGCTAAAATTAACCCTACTGTGCTTCCCTGGTGGCTTGGATGGTAAAGAATCTGCCTGCAATGTGGGAGACCTGGGTTCAGTCCTGGAGTTGGTAAGACCCCCTGGAGGAGGGCATGGCAACCCACTCCAGTATTCTTGCCTGGAGAATCTCATGGATAGAGGAGACTGGCAGGCTATAATCCATGAGGTTGCAAAGAGTTGGACACCACTGAACGACTAGGCACAGCATGTGTCTACAATCCAAAATATACTACCGAGCTAGGTAAAGACTTGTCATCTTGGTTAATTTCTACATTGCCAATGTAATATTAATAATACTAACAGTAACTGTAATAATGAACTCTATGCTTTACTGATTGTGAAATATAGTCTAGGCTTTCACCCACACAGAAACATTACTAAGTAGGTTTTGATTATCCAAGTTTTTCAGATGAGAAACAGTATGGTATGTCGTGGTTAAGAGATTCACACAAAGTCTTACAGCTTGTAAACGGCCATGTTAAACTAATATTTTAAAACTTTCCCATCCCTGGTTAACATTATATATTTCCCTGATATTTGTTATATGTAACCTTTTCTCCTAAAACCTGCCCTTGGTATTACATTTATTGTGTTTGAGTTTTGTTCCACCAAGAGTTATCAAGGGGACTGCTGAAATGATTTTGAAATCAGTAGTAATTACCTATGCAAAGAGGATTTTGAAAATTCACAATTCTTCACCAAACATCTCATTGAGAAATTAAAGATCTCACTCCTGCCTTTCACATGAGGGGAGAACAGAGCCTTATGCATTATAATCTGCCTTTCCCTGTTGGTTCCCACTGCATACCTTGAGAGACTTACCTGTGGATGCCAAGATAAGTATTGTTCAGAAAATGCTTTACAGGTAGTGCTGTGTCTTCCACAAATCCCACCGATTAGCAGATTGTGGTGCCACGCATATGGATAACTGACTCTGAGAATGATGAATTCAGATTAAAACAAATGAAAATGCCATCTGCTGCATGGTTAGATTATTAACCTCACTATGATCAATAATTGGATAGGGGATCTATCTATAGCTTTCAAAAAAGACCTTGATTAAGCCCAAGTATTAATTATTACAAGTCTGTTAATAGCCAAAACTTAAGCCAAATTGAAAATTACCATTCAAAAATTTTGAAAAGAGAACATTTTAAGAGGTCTTATTTAACATGAGTAAAAATGGGAAAGATTGAAGATGGGAGGAAGAGAAGGGGACCACAGAGGATGAGCTGGTTGGATGGCATCACCGACTCAATGGAGATAAGTTTGGGTAAACTCCAGGAGTTGGTGATGGACAGGGAGGCCAGAGTGCTGCAGTCCATAGGGTTGCAAAAAGTCGGACACAACTGACCGACTGAACTGAACTGAAAGTAGTATTTTAGGTACAGAAGATACTCTTCTCTAGAGGTCTTCCAAAACTTCAATTGCATAATGCCAATTTATATATATATTTATACATTACATATTTATATAATACATACTAGCTTACTTGGTGGCTCAGACAGTAAAGAATCTGCCTGCAATGCAGAAAACTTGGGTCTGATTCCTGGGTCAGGAAGATCCCCTGGAGAAGAGAATGACAACTTACCCCAGGATTCTTGCTGGAGATTCCATGGATGGAGGAACCTGGTGGGCTACATACCATGGAGTCGCAAAGACTTGGACACAACTGAGCAACTAACACTTTGACTTTTCATAATGCATAGGCAAAAGTAGAAAGTACATGTTGTGAAATAAAATATATTCCTGCTGCACTTGTAATGGGTTGCAAAAATTGTAAAAATTCCTGGAATTCTACATTGCATCATGGAGCATAATCCAAACTTTCACCTCCATAAATCAGTTCATACAGTCAGTCAGCTATAATTTGATACTTTTTGTCCTACTCTTACCCTGTTAGGTAACCCATATGTTTTTCTAGCAAAGTTATAAACAGTAGATAAGTCTCTCATTTTATACATTCTCTAAACCATGATATAAACGTGATTGGAGAACATTCCTATTAATACCCTATCACCTATACAACTTCTGTTGAATGTGTATTTTGCACTTCACAAAGAGATGATACAGTCACAGACTGGAAGAAAGAAAGGCATTTGAATAGTATTTCTTTGCAAATTCATATTCCCCACTTCTAAATCACATCCTTTTGTTTTTTGCTACAAAGATGTAGACAGAGAGATACATGTAGGAAACAAGGAAACTGCAAAAATGGAAAGGAAAGGGACAGGAGAAGAGAGTGGAGTGAAAACAGACCAGGACACTTGTGAGGATGTTATCTACTCTGGGGTGGGGCAGAGTGAAGCCAATTTTTGTTGCTATTCTGTCTCTTAGTCATGTACAGCTCTTTGCAACCTCATGGACTGCAGCACACCAGGCCTCCCTGTCCATTACCAACTCCCGGATCTTGCTCAAACTCATGTCCATTGAGTCGGTGATGCCATCCAACCATCTCATCTTCTGCCGACCCCTTTTCTTTTCCAGCATCAGGGTCTTTTCCAATGAGTCAGCCCTTTCCATCAGGAGGCCAAAGTATTGGAACTTCAGCATCAGTCCTTCCAATGAATATTCAGGATTGATTTCCTTTAGGATTGACTGGTTTGATATCCTTGCAATCCAAAGGACTCTGAAGAGTCTTCTCTACCACCACAATTTGAAAGCATTGATTCTTTGTTGCTTAGCCTTCTTTATGATCCAGTTCTTGTGTCTGTACATGACTATTGGAAAAACCATAGCTTTGACTATACGGACCTTTGTTGGCAAAGCAGATGTCTCCGCTTTTTAATATGCTGTCTCAGTTTGTCATAGCTTTTCTTTCAATGAGCTAGTGTCTTTTAACTTCATGGCTGCAGTCACCATCCTCAGTGATTTTGGAGCCCAGGAAAATAAAGCCTGTCACTGTTGCCACCTTCCCCCCTTCTATTTGCCATGAATTGATGGGACCAGATGCCAGCCAGTTAGGTTACCTAAAGATGCCCCTCCCTTTAGCAACCCTCAAAGAGCTAATGGAGTTTTTTCCAGCTGAGTGGGGAAGTCAGTTGTGTAAATTGCCCAAAGTGCTATTGAAATCCATCTCCTGGAGGATTCAGGACCATGTCTCTATTTGAAGAGTCTAATAATTGTGACAACGACAAGTATCACCTGCAGGACATCGAGCGATTATAGAAAACCGAAATTCAGGGTTTTGTGATTCACATACTGCAGAATACATGCCTACTGGTTTTTCTTTCCTTATAAAAAAAACACTCCTTTGATATGTTCTGGCTGCAAAATTGGAAAGTGTGGCTTGTCTTGTTTTGATTTCGTTTCCCTTAAGAGAAATGATCCATAGATTCTTATAGGGATAGAAAGTCGTCATGCAAAGTGTGGATGTTCCTATAAATCATCTGTCCCTTAATTATTGGCACATCTGACACCTGAGTGATACGTAGATTCCAAGGAGGGTTTATTCTTTTCATTCCTCCAAGTTTCAGAAGGACAAAAATTTCCAGGAAGTGATGATAATAAACTTCACTGTATTTTTAAGATTCTTGTTTTTATTAAAGGTGAACAAAGCTCATGAAAGTAATCCACATATTGATGTTCCTTACATCTTCATCATCATCACTTGGCTGTTTTGTGAGGCAGATTTATCTATGTATAATCATAGATATATTTTTCTCTGTTATTCTTAGTCCTTTTATTTTTTAGGATGAGAGGTTTTTTAATTAAATTTTATTTATTTCTGGCGGTGCTTGGTCTTTGTGCTTTGCGTCGGCTTTCTCTAGTTGTGAGTGTGGGATTCCCTCTAGTTGTGGTGTGTAGGCTGCTCATCACAGTGGCTTCTCTTGGTGTGGAGCACAGGCTCCAGGGGGCATGGGCTTCAGGAGATGCGGTGCGTGGACTCAGCAGTTGCAGCTCCTGGGCTGTAAAGCACAGGCTCAGTTGTTCTGGCGCATGGGCTTGGTTGCCCCACTGTATGGATCAAGGATTGAACCCCTGTCTCCTGCACTGGCAGGCAGATTCTTCACCACTGAGCCACCACAGAAGCCCTCTTAGTCCTTTTGTTAATGATTGGAAAAAGGTCAACAAATAGGTTTTTTGTTTTGTTTACTTAAATGCAGTTTTTAATGCAGCATAAATATATTTGACAAATACTACTTTCATGTGCGTGATTTTTTGCATGAAAATCATCTTTAGCTGTTTTTAAATGTCTATTTTTTCAATGTTAATTGAAATCTAAATGAGAAAATACCCCCCCCCCCCCAAAATTGAGAATAGCGATCTTAAGACAAGTATTTACAGCCACTGAAATCATTATCTACTTGGGGAATTGCACAGAAAGAAGCCACTGAATGTGAAGTAAGAAGTTTCTGCAATGGTTACATTTTATAATTTCCCTTTGACACCTGTCTAATTCCAAGAGCAAAATAATTTTTGACTCATCACTGGCTAATTTGAATGTATCTTGTGGTTTACATGAACTCAAGTCGCCCAGGAATTTATAATCCAGAAAGCATTTTGAAATCTCTTTAGAGTGCTGTATGGTTATTTCATCCAAGATTACCCTCTTAACAGGAGAATGTCACCAAGTTAACTGTGCCAGAAAGAGAATGAGAGCTAATTCAGCCAAGTGATAAGAAACCCGGAATAAATAATTTTATTTTAATCTCAGTTCTTCTAAAATATTTTCAGAAAGACATTGGAAAAAGTCATTTAACATCCTTTCACCTACTCATGAAATAGACTACAATCATGGCTTCCTAGGTGACGCAGTGGTAAAGAATCCCCCTGCCAATGCAGGAGATGCAAGAGACCTGGGTTTGTTCCCTGGGTCAGGAAGATCCCCTGTAGGAGGAAATGGCAGACCACTCCAATAATCTTGCCCAATCCCATGGGGGTCTCAAAAGAGTCGGACATGACTGAGTGACTAAACAACAATAATGCTTATTTACAGCATAAGAATTTTGTGAGATCCAGAAATATTGTTCATAGAAATCAGGATGAAAATAAAAACTGGCTCATGTCTTATACCTTACAAAGTTAGACTTTGTTGAACACTAAGTAGGAAATTAATTTTTAAGTTTCCCCCCTTTGTATTACATGTGGATTTGTGGTTATGAAACAGTCATAAACTTTCATAATCTGTTTTACAAATGAGAGAATTAAGATCGAAACAAGTAAAATGGCATGCCCAAATCCCCCACATAGTTGAAATATACTCCAAGTAAGGTTGTTAACTTTCTGCTAATTCATTCTTTTTCACACTCAAATAAGAATGAAAATCATGATCACACATTATCGTGTCTTCTCTGAACATTTTTCTCTCCAGCCTTATGATCTGGAGTTTAATGTGGCAGAAGCTTTTGTGTTCTTATGTAACAATGCCTCCCTGATGGTAGTCGGTTGGTCTAGGGATGATGGTGATGGTGATGATGGCAATGCTAAAAATAGCCATCAGCTGTTTATGGCTTGCCACAAACCATAACACTCTTTGAAGCCTTTAAAAATACATAAATTTTTTCAATACCCGTAACTTTGGGGGCTATCTTTTCCAGATTTTTGGAAATGGAAATTTCCAAAAATCTGGGATGGCTACCTTTTCCAGATTTTCTAAATAAAGAGACTGAAACAGAGGTTAAGTAGTTTATCAAAGATCACACATCTGGCAAGGGGCAGAGCTGTAAATCAGTGTGGTTCTGGAATCTCTGCACTATATAGAAGGCGCTAAGGGTGGTCACCACCCAAGACTGCTTAGAGGGTGCAACTCTGAGCAGTGTTGCAAAAATATGTCTCGCTTTCATTTATTTAACCACTATTCACAACTACCTCCTCTGTGCCAGGCTCTAGACTCTGAGGCTTACAGTGAAGTGAAAGTCCCTCAGTCATGTCTGACTCTTTGAGACCCCATGGACTATACAGTCCATGGAATTCTCCAGGCCAGAATACTGGAGTGGGCAGCCGTTCCCTTCTCCAGAGGATCTTCCCAACCCAGGGATCGAACCTGGGTCTCCTGCATTGCAGGCGGATTCTTTACCAGCTGACCCACAAGGGAAGATGTACTGAGGCTTACAAGTAGGGAACAAAAAATTAAATATAGGTCCCATCCCGAGAGAATGTACATTCTCGTGGAGAGAAGCAGAAAGTAAAGAAACAAAGAAGTATGATAGTCGTTAAGTGCTCCGTGTTGTGGGGTGCAGTGCCACAGAGCTGATCTTTGGGAGGAAATGTGGAGACCGAAGCTTGGATGGTGAGACAAACCAGCCACGGGAAGATTTAGGGCAGCCTGTTCTTGGCCTGGAGCAAAGGTAGGGGGCAGGAAGGCACTTGCTGCATTGGAGGGCAGAAAGCAGACCCCAGTAGCTGTGGCTAAAGCGGGCCCCACTGGCTGGAAAGAGAGTTGGGGGCGGTGAGCATGGAGAGGCCGGCTGGGCTACAGTTTTGGCCTGGCTCTCCAGACTCGCGTGCCCACCTGCTATCTGGCATTGCCATCTCGATGTCTAAGAGCGAGCACAAATCTAGCATGGCCAAATTCTTACTGATTCTTTTATCCCCAGGTTTACTTCTTCTCCTATCTTTTCATCCACACAGTTGCTCAAGACTGAAACCTATAAATTATTCTTGGTATTTCTTTTGCCCTCAGTTTCCACATTCAGTCCAGCACAGAGTTTTGTAAATTTTATCTCCAAAATTATCTGGTATTGATCCACTTTTTACCTTTACTGAGATCTTCATGTTTCTCATCACTATCATTACAGTATGGAATGCAAAAACCTTCTGATTGGTGTTCTGATTTCTGCTTTTGCCCCAATTAATAATTTTTAAAAACTAAGACAGCATGATTTTTCAGTAACCAGCAAATCACATTTTATTCCTGATCAAAAATCTTTCAGTGACTTCTAATACCTGTAGGTTCAAATGAATCAAATTAAAATCCTTCACCATAACCTGCAAGGTACCTGTTTTTCTCCCCATCTTCATCTGTTTTCCTCCTTCTCATTCACTGCATTCTAGGCAACAGGTACTGATTCTCTTATACCATTGTCTGATCAGATTCTTGCCAAGCCCTCTTCATTATGCCCGATCTAAAGTAATTCATTCCTAGGCACTTTTTTAAGCATTATAACTTTGTCTTATTTTCCTAGACATCTTTGATCATACTTGAAATTATTTTGTTTACACAATACACAGGAGGGGGCGCTACGCCTGTTTAGCTTCACCACTGTAACCTAGCACCTAGAACTGTCAGCCTTATGTAGAGACTCACTCGGTCAATATTTGTTCAGTATATGATCCCTTACCTCTTCAATTCTTCAACACTGTGTTTTTATTATGCTGTTAGCCTGAACAATTAAGGCCCAGGAATTGGTCAGGCAGAGACTGATATGTCCTCTATAGGCAGAAGATAAGAATAGCCCATGATTATATTAATATTGTAAGCCAGTAATTAATAAGAAACCCATTTTGAGTTTTCTGATGTGCTTTGGTATATCATCCAATTTAACCTGCCAACCACCATGGAATGTGTACTTTAATAATGTTTCTTATAATGTTGTTGCCTTTCTGTCATCTCCTCCTTATGGGAGCAGCCTTTCCTTATTCTGCAGTTGCTCTGCAGAAATCTTGTGGCTGGGTGGAATTGATCTGCTCCCCAGAACCAAATTCTGGCTAAACCCATGGCCTGGAGGATCATAATTACTTTTCTTCTTGAAACCACAATTGGTTCAGGGCTGGTCACATGATCCAAGCATGACTAATTGTGCTGCCCTGGGAAAGTTGCTATTTTTTGTTTCTCTGTCAGTTCCAGCATTACATAAGTCCTCTCAGCTCATGGTACAAAAAAAAAAAGAAAAAAACAGAAAAAATGAGCCAGCAACTTTCCCACCACATGCATAGGCACTGGCTCCTGGCTGGGAAAGAAGAAAACAGTCACTCGTGATGGAGAGAGAGAGAGAGAGAAAGAACCATTATTTGAGCAAATGGACACCGCTCAAGTAAGTTAGCCCTTAGCATCTTAACACTTTGGGTAACTTGCCATAATAAATTCCTTTCTGCACTGAAACTAACTTGAGTTGCATTTCTAAAGCTTGCATCCTATGAAATCTTAACTAAGTCAATTATTTTTCTCATTTTACACTGTGATATAGCTCAGAGAGAAATTAAGAAATTTATCAGAAAGAAAAACTTTGAGGAAGCCTCTCTCACTTCAGGTCCTGTGCTCTTACTTATTAGTAGATCAGCACCCTCAGGAAATCTTCATGGATTACTCCCTGAAGTTTCATCTTCATGAGATACTCCTTTCAAAATTTTACTCTAATGGCAGATAGAATAGGTCTGATATGGACTAACATTGTAATTGTTTTGATGATTTTTTTTCTACTTTAAATAAAATATTTCTGCATTTTCTTTCTTTGGTGTATATCGAAGTTTCCACATAGGAAAAAAAACACATTACATTAGCATAATGCTTTGAATTTTAGTTTTGTTCTGGTTTTTGCAAAACTTATTTTTTAGTAACTGGAATGAAATGCAGCTAAGTGATGGAATTGAAGCAATTGAAAATTATGTAGAATTATATAGATGTCAAGGGAAAGGTTCATAACACTTGAAATTGATACAATTAAAGTAAATGTGTAAAACTGATTACCAAGAGAGTGAACCATCTTTTGTGAAAGTAAAATATAAAAAATTATCCTCTCCTATATTGGTTGCATTTTGAATTACACAGAATGAACATGAAAGGCTAATAGACTAATGGGTAGAAAAAAAGAAAGATACATTCTCATTTCACACTGCTGGTATTTCAGAATGTACAAATAGTTAGACTTCGCATTAGCAAATGCAGAAATGAGAATGAACAAACTCAAATATTCTTTGACTTATAGGAAAGATTGACTGCATTCGAAGGTTATGAATGCTGAATTGCACATTAGCAGCCTCATCATATATCATTTTGCTTTTTATAGATGGTTACACTTTCCATTCCATTAATCAAATCAGAAAATTTAATCATCTTAGATTCTTCCCTCTTTCAGTTCACCTTCCCTGTCATTACCATTTCAACTTATCACTTTTGTCTTATACATTGCCTTTTCCAGCTTTATTGACACATAACTGACAAAGTTTAAGGTATTTAAGTGTACTATGTGATGATTTTATATACTTATACATTGTGAACATGTATAAGGATTCCCCGCATTAAGTGAACACAGTCATCACCTCACTTATTTGCTTACCCTCTTTCCCCATTTTTGGTGAGAGCATTTCATTTCTACCCTTTTAGCAAATTTCAATTATTAAATAGAGTGTTACCAGCTGAAATCCTCATATTTTATCCATTAGGTCCTTCAGTTCAGTTCAGTTGCTCAGTCGTGTCCAACTCTTAGACCTTTCTTTCATCTTATAACTGAAAGTTTGTGGCCTTTTACCAACAGGTCTGTATTTGCCTCATCCTCTAGTGCTTCTTAACTGGTCACTGCTCCTAGTTCAGCATCTCTTGCTCCATCACTGTCTCATCCTCTTACTAGTCTTTAATAGGCTCTGTCTGTTACAATCCAGCCTCCATATAGCTAAGTGATTATTTAAAAGCACAGAATTGACTATGTCACACTTAATACTCTTGAATTCCTACTACTTAAAACATAAAGTTTAAAAGTAAGGTTGCCAAAAAGTACGTATTTGTTAGGCACCCTACTTGGAGATGGAATACAAAGGAGAACAAGATGGGAGCCTCTCCTAAAGGAATATGAATATGGATATATGATTGGGGAGGTAGAAAGTCAGCCAAAACCAGATCATTTCAATATAACACGGGAAGTGTGACAGAGGGAACCCAGAGTGTCATGGGGCCCAATGGAGGAAGACTTAACATAGCCTAAATTTTCAGGGAAGTTTCCTGGTGGGATTATCCCTGAGTTGAGGCTTAATAGATCATGCAGGCTCAGAAGGAAGGGAAGCATGGATGATTATCCAGACAGATTGAGGAGCAGGAGAAAATATATCGAAAGGTTTTTGTTGTTCAGTCACCAGGTCATGTGTGATTGTTCACAACCCCATGGACTGTAGCACGCCAGGCTTCCTGGCCCTCACCATCTCCTGGAGTTTGCCCAAGTTCATGTCCATTGCATCTGTGATGCCATCCAACTATCTGATCCTCTGTTGCCCTCTTCTGCTTTTCCATGCCCTGTAAGAGGGTGTGACATGGCACTTCTCAATAACTGTGACGTAGGAAGTAGAGGTTCAGAAGGGTGGAAAAGGAGATAAGAAAGAGGTGTCATGAGTACACAGCTTAGAACCGTTCAACAACATTGACTGAATGCCTTTGTGACTGCCAGGCACTCTGGATACAGAGTAAATCTGAGAAAAGCTGTCTCAGCTCTCTTGGAGCTCACATTGTACACATTAGGAGTCAAAAAAACAGACAGACAAAAGCAAGTGTAAGTTCTGATGAGTGCTCTGAAGGAAAACACAAATGGCTGATAGAAAAAGGTGAGAGAGCAGACGTGTTCAGACTTTCTGATCAGGTCCCACTTAAATATGAAAAAGAGCTAACACATACAGAATTGGAGGAAAGAGTCTCATTGCAAAGGACCTGACATGGGAAAGAGCCTGGCTTCTTCGAAGAACTGAAAAAAAGACCAACATGGTTATAGCAAGCAAGGGTGGCCCGGTGGCTAAAAATGAGATTGATGAGGTAGGGAGGGACCTCCTTGGGAGGCCCTCTGTGTCTCGGTGAATTACATGATTTTTAAGTCTAATGGGAAACTTTTAGATGGTCTAAAACAAGCAAGAATATAGCATGAGATAGAGTTTGGCAATATTTCTTGAGTAATGGGTAACTGATAGTAGGTTCTAATTAGGAAAACTTATAGTACTGTTTAAGGTGACTCATTTTAGTGTTGGATAAAGAGTAGAATAAATGTGAAAAAATGATCGAGGGAAAAGATCTTGATTGAAAGTATATTTTAGTCATGGAAGCCACAGATGATGAGGCTGGTATTTGTATAGACAAAAGAAAAACTTTAAGATATACTTAGGAATAAAATCCCCAGAATATTGCAAGGGAGGGTATAATAGTGGAGATGAAGTAGTCTAGCATGATATGAGTGACATGACCTGATACTGGAGAATGCAAACAATAGGGAACGTTTGGAGTAGGTCATTCCATCATTTCTTGGATTTTTAGAGTCTAAGATATTGTAGGATGGCCAAGTGAGAGTTAACTAAATAAAGAAATCTAAAACAAAGGAAGACCAAGCCAGAGAGACCAATTTCAGAGTCCTTATCAGATATATATTTATCATTTCAAAACCATGAGTGAATGTGAAATTACTCATGAACAGTGTGCAGAATGAGAAGAAAAGTAGAACAAAGGCTGAATCCTGAAGAATATCAACATTAAATGTAGACAGAGAAATATCCTACTTTTGCAATTGAGAATGAATGGTTTAAAAAAAAAAAAGAACTCAAGTGATGCCAAGATACTAGGAAGTTGAGAGTACTGGTGTGACACTAACAGATTCAGCAGAAGACCTCACGAGGTGATTTTAAAATGTCCCCTAGAGTTGACAACAACAGGGTCAGGGATCATGTGTATCATGACACAGGAGGTGTTCACGGGTGGAGCATAATCCCAGTTGCAGTGGTACTAGGAATAAACCAATTATAGGGATCAACCTTCAGGAGTAAAGGGGAGGAAAGAGAGCTTGGTAGCTGGTGAAGATCATTCAGATGCTTTCTTTTTTTTAGTTATGCAAAATACTTGAGGCTGTTCAAATACTAGAGAGAAAACACAGGAAGAGGAGAGGCTGATGCTGAAGGAGTCAATTCATTAAACATGATCCCAGAGGAAGAGGCAACGAACTGAGATGCCTATCTCTAGGTAGAATGGCAGAGGAGTTCGATCTGGAGGTAGAAGTTAATCAGAGAGCAGCGTCAGGGGGATAGCCATCCAAACTCCTCAACGTGGATCCAAGAAACTTTACAAGCTGTCCCAGGTCTACCTTCAAGCATCACTTTTCACCCCTCTGTCTTCTGAAAATTTTCACCCCTCTCCTTATCTTGACAATCTGCTTTAACCACCAGAGAACTAAGACTCCAGAAAATATCATATACTTTCATGCCTTCATTATGTTGTATTCTTCCCTTGTTTTTACTAACTGCCCCCACCCCTATTTCTGCTTGCCCTGTGTGCTGTGCTGTGCTTAGTCACTCAGTTGTGTCCGTCTCTTTGCAACCCCACGGACTGTAGCTCACCAGGCTCCTCTGTCCATGGAAATCTCCAGGCAAGAATACTGGAGTGGGTTACCATGCCCTCCTCCAGGGGATCTTCCCAACCCAGGGATCGAACCCAGGTTTCCAGCATGGCCGGTGGATTCTTTACAGTCTGAGCCATGAGGGAAGCCTTATTTACTCTGCTGTTGCTACTGCTAAGTTGCTTCAGTCGTGTCCGACTCTGTGCGACCCCATAGACGGCAGCCCACCAGGCTCTTCCGTCCCTGGGATTCTCCAGGCAAGAACACTGGAGTGGGTTGCCATTTCCTTCTCCAATGCATGAAAGTGAAAAGTGAAAGTGAAGCCTCTTAATCGTGCCGGCTCTTAGTGACCCCATGGACTGCAGCCCACCAGGCTCCTCCGTCCATGGGATTTTCCAGGCAAGAGTATTGGAGTGGGGTGCCATTGCCTTCTCCGCTCTTTACCCTAGCTCTGCCTAATTTCTTTCCCACCCATAGTTCACATGAAGAAATATCCCGATCAAGCTTCAAGTCTCATAAAAATATCCCCCAGATTGCTCATCTAGACACATATAAAAAATTGATACTTCCTTTTCCACATTCTCAAAGATCTGTAGACTATGCTTTCTCATCTGTGTACATGGCTAAAATGGAATTTCCATGACTTGGAGAGTTATTCCTTCTATATCTCTGAAGCCTTGATGTCTAATGCAATCCCTGGAACCTAGTACTCTTGACATTTTGTTGAATGGCTGAATGAATATCTGCAGCATCCATGTGAAGGATAGAATCCTCCATATCTCCTCTTAAAATTATTCCTCTAATTATTTAGACATATTCTATAGCTTGAAACTTTAAGACAGTCTTAGTAACATTCAAATCCCCTTGGAATTCTTGATGACGCTCTTTTGTATCTTCTCATATTACTTCATGACTTGGAGCTGAATAACAACAGCCATGTATGTGTAATTAATAAAATATGCAAATAGTTTGTGTCATTATCTTTCAGCCTACAAACAAGAATGAATAATTGTTACATTTAATGTCTTTGGTTGCATATATTTCTTCAAATGACTCTTTCCCTCCAAATTAATTATATATCTCATTACTCCATTCATTCATCAAACATTTTTTGCCAAACATACAGATATCAGGAAGAACAGACCTTCCTTGCTATGCATTAAATCCTCAGGCCTTATTCATCTTTTAGATGGAAGTTTCTACCCTTTTCCAACCTACTCCTGTTTTCCCTACATCCCCTTCCCATGACAACCATGGGTTGTCTTGTTTTATGTTTGACACTTTTTCTTAGATTCCACATATAAGTGATCCCACGCAGTATTTGTCTTTCTCTATCTGGCTAATTTCACTTAGCATAATGACCTCAAGGCCTATCTGTGTTGTCACAAATATCAGGATTTCCTTCTTTTCTCACGGCTGAATAAAAATAGTCTGTTGTATGTATATGCCTCATGTTTTGTCTGTTTGTCTGTTTATGGACACATGGTGACTGCAGCTGATAACTATGTATTGTATAACTGAAAAGAATGTGCAGTCCAGTAGACAGCGCTAGGGAGGAATGTTGAAGTTGTTCTGCTTAGTAGAATGTTTGCCTACAGAGTAAAGGATTCCAGCTTCAGATCATTGGCCTGAAATTTCTTTTTGGGGGCAGCTTCCTCAGATGGTTGGCAGTTCTGTCTGGAGTTTCCTGATTCCTGGTTTAGTTGTTGTGGAGAAGACCTGTGAAACTTGGGCTATGGCAGGATATGGAGTTGATATTTATGTGGTTTTGCAGAGTACTGTCAGCCCTCCATATCTGAGGGTTCTACATTCAGCTAACTACAGATCAAAAATATTTGAAAAAAATTCGAGAAAATCCCAAAGGGCAAAACTTGAATTTGCTACATGCTAGCAACTATTTGTGACTTCCCAGATGGCTCAGTCATAAAAAATCGGCATGCACTGCAAGAGATATGGGTTCAATCCTTGGGTCAGAATGATCCTCTGGAGGAGGAAATGGCACCCCACTCCAGTACTCTTGCCTGGGAAATCCCATGGACAGAGAATCCTGGTGGGCTGCAGTCCATGGGGTCGCTAAGAGTCAGACACGACTGAGCAACTTTACTTTCACTTTTCACTTTCATGCATAGGAGAAGGAAATGGCAACCCACTCCAGTGTTCTTGCCTGGAGAATCCCAGGGATGGGGGAGCCTGGTGGGCTGCCGTCTATGGGGTCGCACAGAGTCGGACACGACTGAAGTGACTTAGCAGCAGCAGCAGGTATTATAAATAGATTTACAGATGATTCAAAGAATGTGTATAAGTTACATGCAAATATATGCCACTTTATATAAGTTCAGTTCAGTTGCTCAGTCGTGTCTGACTCTTTTCGACCCCATGAACCACAGCACGCCAGGCCTCCCTGTCCATCACCAACTCCCAGAGTCCACCCAAACCCATTGCCATTGAGTCGGTGACGCCATCCAGCCATCTCATCCCCTATTGTCCCCTTCTCCTCCTGCCCTCAATCTTCCCCAGCATCAGGGTCTTTTCGAATGAGTCAGCTCTTCGCATGAGGTGGCCAAAGTATTGGAGTTTCAGCTTCAACATCAGTCCTTCCAATGAACACCTAGGACTGATCTCCTTTAGGATGGACTGGTTAGATCTCCTTGCAGTCCAAGGGACTCTCAAGAGTCTTATCCAACACCACAGTTCAAATCATTTTATATAAGGGACTTGAGAATCTCAGATTTTGGTATTCCCTGGGGTCCTGGAACCAATCCCCTGCGGATATTGAGAGAGGATTGTATCCTACTTACAGGGAAGAGAATAGCCCCGAATTCAACACTTTAAGTCCTGCAAGAGAGGAGTTAAGGTTTCTGCCCCTCTACGCATCACTTTTTTTGTTCTTTGTCAAGTGGATTAAATACAAATCTGATTGGCCACATTTACTTATTGTTCGCTTTGAAAAATGAAAGTGTTAGTCACTCAGCTGTGTGCTATCTTTGTGACCCCATGGACTGTAGCCCATCAGGCTCCTCTGTCCATGGAATTCTGCAGGTGAGAAAACTGGAGTGGGTTGCCATTTTCTACTGCAGAGGATATTCCCAACCCAGGGATGGAACTCAGGTCTCCTGCACTGCAGACAGATTCTTTACCCTCTGAGCCACTAACGAAGGCTGATTTATTAGCTTCCTATTTCTTAGAGTTGGCTGGACAAGAAAGCCAGCAGATATTAATATCTTTTCTCTTTTTTTAATATTTTATTTTATTTATTTGACTGTGCCATGTCTTGGTTGTGGCACACAAGGTCTTCAGTCTTTCTTGCGACATGTAGGACCTGTAGTTGTGACATGTGAACTCCCAGTTGGGGTATATGAGATCCAGCCCCCTGATCAGGGATGAAACCTCAGGCCCCCTGCACAAGGAGCACAGAGTCTTAACCACTGGATCACCAGGGAAGTCTGTCTCTCCTTTTCTTTGTATGTAAACACTGGTTGCTTTAGTTTCTTGTGGCCATCTGGTGGTAAGATTCATTCATAGGAGGCGAACAGATTTCATTTGGGTCTAGTTGAACCATCTGCCCAGTTCACTTTACCAAATAATAACTGGCTTTTCTAGTTTAGCCTAGGTAATAACTAAATGACCTTTTGACTTCCTTTTCATATCTACCACTTAGATATCCCATTGGAGAAAGGATGGCTGGGTCATGACAAGACTCAGGTGTCCTTTGAAATTCTGGACAAAATCATATCTTTTTGCCCTTAAAAGAATCTTTATAGCCATAGGAAACAATAAAATGATTCTTGGTTATAGATCTGTGTACAATGATATAATTGCATAATCAGAACAAGTAGACACATTCTACCTTTCATTTTTCAAATTGTTTCATGTTACTTGTGACTGATTTTATCATAATTTGTAATTTATTTGAGATTCTTCCCCTTTTTTTACTGCAGCAGACTTACAGACATGACCCATTCGAACTGCATGGAGACCAGGCCATGGTCCCAGAGATGTCCTTGCTTGTCAGAAGATAGAAACATTCATCTGAAAGCCTTTTAAGGCATTCAGAGAATGGGAATCAATTATTTCTCTTCAGGGAGGAACTGATAAAATTGGAGCAACTATTTTATTATATATAACAAAAGCTCTTGAATAGAGCTATTGTCAGACTATAGGAATAATTATCAGGGGAAATGCTAAGCTTCCTTCATTAAAGACATGTAGGAATTATCTTGGTTAGACAGAGTTCTTTCTGAAATAAACAGCATTACTTATATGTAATGCTGTGTGTTTCCTTTCAAAATACCATGCCATGCAAATTCTTCTATGATTATATTTGACAACAACATTTACCATAAAAATTATAACTTAAAAAAACCTGTTTTTCCCCAATACATACATTGATGGGAGTTTGTAACCTATGTACTCCTTTCCTAGTAGAGTTAATGATAACACCATTACCCGAAATACTCAATAAACCAACTGTTTCATTATACTCATTACTTGATCAACAAAACTGCTAGCTTCACAAAATGTAAAGGTTTGTACATAAATGGAGAGAGACTATGGTTTCTAGATGTTTTAACCTCTTTACCTCAATTAAGAAAGATCCTCATAGCGCCATACATTTCCTGAGAAAAAAGTGTGTGTGTGTGTGTGTGTGTGTCTGTCTGTCTGTCTGTGTGTGTGTGTGTGTGTTTGGGGGAATGGGGAGAAGAAGGGGACAAAAGGATGACAATCATTAACTTCTACAAATCATTTTTACTGCTTCAAAAATAAGAGGTCAGTTTGTTTCTGTAATACAAATATACAAAACTCACACTTCTGTTTTATCTTTATTTTCTTGGAAAAGAGTATACCTACCTTAATTTTCCTTTCATCTTTGAAATCCCTTTTTTCAGATAGTTAATCACACATTATGATTGTGTGGTGGCTTTGCAAATTTGCAGGTGGTTATTACAAATTGTATACTTTATATTTCAGTTCCAAACCTCAAATGATACATAATTTCTTGGGTTATTATTATTTGGCAACTTAGCATTTTCTAAAGAGTTGCTGCTTGACAACTATTTGGGTACATAATATGATAAAACATTTTCAGTAAGTTAGATAAGAATATAAATAGAATTAACACAACAGTTTGCTCTCTGAATCTCTGCTGATTTTATGAGGTCCTTTGGTATTCATAAGTAAAACACTATAGTGCCTATCAAAGAGTCACTTGACTTTTTCTAGATTTTCTTTTGCAAAAACTAAAACACTATTCATTGAAAGTATACAACTTTTACTTAATGTAATATTGCCCAAATATAAAGTTTTTAAGCTTCAAATATTGTATTACAACTGATATGACTGATAAATAAATATAAATAATTCATGTGCATGAATTTATATGTATACATATGATAAACTTACAAAACTATTAAAAATATGAAGGTTCTTTGTGCCAATCTGATGAGTAGGCATAGAGAGAAAAATGATTTAAGATAATATCTTTTCTAACACACTAAAGATTCAAACATGTACCCAAATCCAAATCAAGTATTTAGAATGCTGGAAGGAAAAACAGTCATTTGTTTTCTTATACTTGTACTCTATCCAGGTCAAGATTGGAAGCAAAAATTATAAACTACTGGGAAATTGCTATGTTGGGTCATGGAGTCTAACCCCAAATTACAGACCATCTTTATCCTGATCATCATCTCTTATTTACTAACTAAATTACTTCCAGAAGTCAAATCATTCTTCAGTAGTAAATGAGATACTTAGGAAGATGCATATAGTGTTTAGAATGCCTGAAAGAACCCCATGCTCTGGGTGGGGGTGTTTTACTTTTCTTTGCTGTTCTCTGGGTCTTTACCAGACATCTTGGATGTATCTACCCAACTGGAAGAGCTGTCATAGCCATGCTTCTGAATATACTCAGTAATGGGGTCCCTCCACTTTCTAGTCCTGCAGTGGGAGAATCTTAGTAATCTTAGAGTAATAGTCTCAACTTTGCGCGACTGTCTCTTATGACCACGAAATGATGTTAAACCAGTTCTGCAGCCTGGGTCTCTAAAAGGAAACTATGAGATAACATATTTTCTGAAGAGGAAGCATGGTTTTTGTGCTACAGAGTTTTTCTCAAAATATACTTTTAGGTAACTGTACAAATGCTGTGTATTTGGATTAAAATAAGAAATATTCAATCGATACATTCCAGATGCTTATTTGCGGTCATGTAGATCTCTCCAAAAGTGAGGTTTTAATAAGAAAGACAGTTTGGAGGAATCATCTTCCTTTTCCTACCCTATTTTTCTCTGCATATTAAAGTTTCATGAGTTTCTAGAGGGAGATACATGGAGAGTTCTACAAAGATTTTGACTGTGATGTCATATGATAACATATTTTTGCTTTCAAATATTATATTTTGATTGAAAAGTTAGTCTAACATCCTTGTAGTTTTGCTTTTCCCTTTGTTTCTTTCTACTTCCCATCTTTCATCAACTTGGAACATACCCAAAGTAGAGGAAATTACATTAAGGTTTTCATTTTGTTCCAAGAATACCTTTCCTCTTTTTTCCTTCCTCCCTTTCTTCTTTCCCTAACTCCTTTCTTCCCTTCCTCTCTCCTTTTCTCTTTTCCCCTTTATCTTCTCTTTATTTTAATGTTCACAGGAGTAGAAAGCAAGCTCTCATGTCAGTATATAGAATTCACATTTTCTAATGTTGTACTTGGGAAATAAATGGAGCTTCTAAGGGTTAGACAGAGCTAAGCCTGAGCCTTTAAACCATGTGAAAATGAGGAGTGCTAATTAATTCTGTTGAGATGTGTGTGTGTTTAGAAAATGGCTTTATAGAGTCCATCCTATTTGCTGGGCTTTTTGTTTGAGGTTGTTTTTTTTCCCTTGCACATCAGGGTGATAGTTTCAAAAGTTTTTCTGCACCAGTGAGTAAGAGGCCACCACAGTAAAATGAACCTTTGGTTTGCTTCATCTGACTGCCCCGTTTGCCTTCCCTCAGATGCCATCAACACAAAAACTGAAACACAGCCAACTCTGGGTCAAAACATAGAGTAATTCCTGTAACGGAAGGAAACATTCCCGTGCCCAGCTTGACTCTCTAACTTCTGATTTCTCTGGATCCACTCTAGCATTTCTAGTGAGGAAAAGGCAGTTTCTTGTTAGGTTCTTATCCCCGGTGCCTGCAGAGTTAAGAGGCGAGGAAGAGGAATGTACTTTATGTGCCTCTTGAGTCCTGCCGTCTTGGAGGAAGGTTGCAGGTTACCAAGAGCCTGAGTTCAACACCTTGCTTTACCCTTTCCAAAAAATGCTTCCTTTATGTAGTGTGACTGCCGAGCCCTCGGGGCAGTCAGCTGGCGCACCCTGATTGACCAAAGGTCATGAAGGGGTGAGTGGAGGATAGGGAAACCTTTTAATACATATTTCATATACTTCAGATCACTAATCAGAGCTCTACAAATAAATCAACTTGAATATCTACCCCTGGGGCTACATTTCTGTTACTGAGTTTTCTGGTAAGAGCAGGAATCAAAAAATTAAGGCTTTTTAAAAAAAATACACCTGACTGATAGAACAATGCATAAGTATGGTACATTGGTTTTGTATGTTTTAAGCTAGACAAAGAAAAATAAACTTGGTTCCGTGTATGTCATCGAGAGAATAAATAAATTATCAAGAAAGTGAAAAAGCAACAGAGAAAAGAAATAGTCCAAGAAGGAAAGAAATGCTATATATACACAACTTGCTCTTAACTTAATGGTTGTGGCACATGTGGCTTCTTATAACATTATTTTGAAACTGTTTAGGTTATGTCAAAGCTGCCATATCTAAATTAAAATTAAAAATTCCCTAATGTGACCACTCTTTAAAAAGCCCAAGGATATTCTGATAGTTTAGTAAAATTCCAATACTTTACTATGTCCCTCCATTTTTACACATGTTATTTTATGTAATTATTACATATTATCTTGCTGGGGAATTCTTGTCAGTGTCCATTTTATATGAGAGAAAGTTACATCTCACAGAGGTTTTAGCCTTTGGTCCTAGTTAATAGTCTTAGTAAAGAGTAGGCCCAGGGCTAAGGTGGGGCTCTTTGTATCTCTGAAACTCTTTTGTATGTTTGGAATTTATTTTTTATTTTGTTACAAGCATTTTTTTCTTACATTTTTATTGAGATTTAATTGCCATACATCACCGTATAAGTTTCAGGAATACAGCATAATGACGTGGCTTACCTACATCATGCACGAAGACCATAGTGAGTTTAGTGAACATCCCTCATCTCATATAGATATGAGAGGAAAAAGAAAAAAAAATTCCCTTGTGTTGAGAACTCTTAGTGTTTACTCCTTTAACTTTTATATATAACCTACAGCATATATGTAATATATGAAAGTTACTCAAGGGAGATGAGTTTGAGCAAATTCCAGGAGATAGTGAAGGATAGGGAAGCCTGGCGTGCTGCAGTTCATGGGGTCCCAGAGTCAGACATGACTTAGCAACTGGACAATAATATAACATACGGCAGTGTTGTTAAATAATACATTTAAAGACTTGAAATGATTTATATTGATCTTTATTAAAGATAAATTATATGCATCATGTTGTACATTATATCCCTAGAGCTTGTTTGTCTTATAACTGGAAGTTTGTACCTTTTGATGGCCTTCTTCCAGTTCCCCATCCCCACCCCCGCGCACTTCTGTACCTTCCCCCGGCCACCCTGTCCCTCTCTGGCAACACTTGTCTATTCTCTGTATCTCTGACACTGTTTCTGTGTTGTTATGTTTGTTCATTTGTTTTGTTTTGTTTAGATTTCCACATATAGTGAAATCACATGCTGTTTGGCTTTGACATATTTTCCTTAGTCCATGTTTAGAATTTGTTGATGAACACAACTGTCCTTTTTTTCTTTTCATTGTAACATTGCCACAGTGACCACAAAAGAAGCAAATTGACTCAGAGTTCTTTACTCTAAGGCTTTCTCCTTGACCACTGACCTATCTGTGTGTCTCTGAGCTCCGGCAGACACAGTGAGCTCCAGCAGCGAAATTGGAAGGATTATAAAGGGCCGTATAGGGCAGGGAGCAAGGAATCCACGGAGCTTCAATTAGCTGCAACATGCCGATAAAGAGGGATCCAGTGCTTCTCTGACTCTGCCAGCATCTGCAGCCTCTGGTGCCCGGGAGAGGTGTGTTAGACACATCGAACTTGGCTCAGCCTTTCTGCTCAGCTGGAAGCAGATTGTAGCAGAGAGATACATATTGTGAGATGCATGCCCTTCTACAGCAAGATGGTAAAGGTAAAAGGAGGGAGTACTCTAGGCAGCTCATGCCTTTCAAATGAATGCAAACTTTCTTTCAAATGAGAAGATGCTTGTATGTAGTAGCGTTAAAAAAAAAAATCAGGTGTGCACAGGTGTATAACAATACGGGGGAAAAAAACCAAGGCAAAACCAACTTAAGAAACTTTGCTGTTTCTTTAATTCAAATTCACCCACTGACTCTAGTAAAAAATATGATTGAATTGGTAATGGAGTAGAAATTAAAAGTCATGGCTAACGTTTTGTGTTTTGCCAAGTTCACCAAATATCAATGACTCTTTGGACTGAACCATTTTGTCCCTTCTGCTGCAAATTCTTGCATTTTGGTTCTATGTAGTCATACCAGAAATAGAGGCAAAAATGAAAGAACAAAAATAATCACAAATTCAATGGCACTATTATCATCATCAAAGGAAATTTCAAAAAGTAGAAGCAAAAGAGAAATTCTTCCTCATCGTGTTCATATCTGTGTATAAAATTCTAATTGAAACATATTAAAACTGACATGTAACTATTTTTGAGAAGAATGAGACAGAAACAACATGGAGGTGGTTTAAAGAAAATGGAAAGACTTACTGTGCTCAAGTAAAACCATCCTGACTTGCGAGGTAAGGCTATTATAATGCAGGCAGCCAACAAGATTTTCCATGTATTGTAAATAGTGCTGCCATGAACGTTGGGGTGCATCTGTGTTTTTGAATTATGGTTTTCTCTCAATATATGCTCAGTAGTGGGATTGCTGGATCATATATTAATTCTATTTTTAGTTTTTTAAGGAACTTTCATACCGTTCTCCACCATGGTTACACCAACTTACATTCCCACCAACAGTGCAGGAGGGCAGTGTTTTCTCCACAACCCCTCTAGCATTTATTGTCTGTAGGCTTTTTGATGATAACCATTCTGATTGGTGTGACATGATACCTCATTGTGGTTTTGATTTGCATTTCCAATTAGAAAAAAAAGACTGTCTAAGCCTTGGGATCTATAAGCTCTGCCCTTTTCTAAGTGATGTGGGGCACAATCACTAAAATGTTTTTAAAATTAATTTTTACTGGAGTTTAGTTGTCTTACAATGTTGTGTTAGTTTCTATTGCCCAGAAGTGTGAATCAACTATATGTATACAAATAAACTTCTTTTATCCTTGTTTTCAATATATATTAAAAAGGGGGGAAATAATACATGTGAGAGTACACAGATGGTGAGTGGTGCTATTATTATTGTTTATCCATAGATATCTGCACTCCCACATTGCAATGACTGAAAAAACCTAAAGATGTTGAAACACTGGCATCATGGTTATTAGTATTTTTAGACAACTAGAGATAGTATTCTTGCCCCCTAGCATTGCAATTTCTTGCTCTATTTCTGCAGCTCAATGACAGTTCAGAATTATCCCTAGCACCTTCTTGGAGGTATTTCTGAGTATTAAAAGAGACATCACTTGGCTGACAAAGGTCTGTCTAGTCAAGGCTATGGTTTTTCCAGTAGTCATGTACAGATGTGAGAGTTGGACCATAAAGAAGGCTGAGTGCCAAAGAATTGATGCTTTCAAACTGTGATATTGGAGAAGACTCTTGAGAGTCCCTTGGACAGCAAGGAGATCAAACCAGTCCATCCTAAAGGAGATCAACCCAGAATATTCACTGGAAGGACTGAAGCTGAAGTTCCAATCCTTTGGCCACCTGATGCGAAGAGCTGACTCATTGGAAAAGACCCTGATGCTGGGAAAGATTGAAGGCTGGAGGAGAAGCAGGCAACAGAGGGTGAGATGGTTGGATGGCATCACAGACTCAAAGGATATGAGTTTGAGCAAACTTGGGGATAAAGGGGCAGGAGAGCTTGGTGTTGCTGCAGTCCATGGGATCACAAAGAGTCAGACACAGCTGAGCAACTGAACAACAGTGAGTGGAAAATGCTCTAAGAAACTGCCCATCCTCACCCCAGAAGCCTTTTCCAGGAGAGCAGAAAATGCGTACAGCTTTCTCATACTCACAACCTCCCAACCACACCTACTACCTTTGTGGTCCCCTGGGAAGGTTTTGCTTCCTGGACCATGGTAAATCCCTGCCCTGTTATTCACTTCACTCTCTGGCATACTATGGGATTCTGACGTAGCTCTTTTTCTACAATCCAGGTTCCAGAAAATAGAGATTTCCCAAGGGCCATTTCTCTTAGCTCTTATTGCTGTGCATATTCCAAATAGCAAAATTATCTCTGCAAATATCAGACATCTTTGTGTGTGTGTATAGTATGTTAGAAATGCAAAAAGTGAATGGTCAGAGTTTTTAAAAGGGCAACTAAAATGAAAACAAGTTATTGAAGTCTGGTTGGAATTATGAAGGAGACCTGCAGAGGAAATTCTGATTCAAGGGGCTGCTGAGCCTCTGTTCTTAGAGCCCTGGAAATGCCTGTGTTTTCTGATTCCTCTGAATACATCTGCCCTGCCCCCTACCTGCACCCCACACTCTGCGCTTGACAGGCAGCTGCTGACTCAGTCCTCAACTGGAGGCACGTGGTTGGAGGAATGTTAATTATTGCCTGTAATCTGCACATTATCCTGGAGAAAATAACACGGTAACTGCCTTGTTTAAGAAATACATTTATGGAGGTGAGTGCCGCAGTCAAGGGAATGGGCGTTTTGCGGGCAAGTTTTTAGGCAGGAATGAGAACCTTTTTCTCTCACCCCCTACACAGGCACCCAAGACAGAGATTCGCCACGCCAGAGAATGTCAGGGCACTGTTCTAATGCTGAAGGGATCTTAGCAAGTATCTGTTCTTTTCACAGGTAAGGAATCTGAGGCCTGGAAAGACTTAAGCAATTTGTTCAATTTAACAGCAATAGTAAAAGTTTAATGGAGGAGCAAAAGAAAGGAAAAAAGTTCTGAAATTACCTTAAGGAGAGTTCTTCCTTAACATTATTAATTAGTTTTAATACTCCATTGACATTAACTTATATTTGTCTTTTTCTCCCGTTCCTTTGGGATGCAACACAAGATAAGGTTCCATTCCTTGTATCTTGGAGGTGCTGAAATACAGCTCCCTGTGTGCATTCTGCATTCTCAGGGATAGCTGATCCTATCCGTGTAGTCCTGAACTTTTCAGCTTTCCTTAAGACGTGGTAAATTAGGGGACAAAAGGAGCTCCTTCTATTTGACAGCAGCACTTTGGGGAGGCTGAACCTGTACCTCTGACTCAAGGCTGAGTTATTATAAGATAAACAGAAAAAGAAGGGAGAAGGTTTGCATTTCTCTCTGTTGAAGACAGTTGGTCAGGATGAGAGGCAGACGCAGCAACGCGTAGAGACTTGCTCTTCTATTTGATGACGGAGACGGCAAGGGTTTACCGGTGCTGTCTTCAAGGCATGACCTGGAATACAGAGTCACCCGGTGTCTCTGGAATGCAATTCTGTCTGAAAGGCCAAGACAAGATTATAGGTTTTCAAGGTACATTTGGGTGTTCTCAAGCTCTCCTTCTATAACCCGAATGGAGATGTTCCTGAAAAGCTGTCTACAGAGATAAAGAAATCTGGTTAAAATTCCATTATGTTTTTCTTTGGCTGGCACTGTATAATTGAAGATGTCTTAAGAACAGAAACAGATCGTTGCCTTGTGTGGGGGAAGAAAAAGGCACACATGACATTGTGGAGAATAGAAACAGAGAACCTTGCCACTCCCCAGTTAAGGAATACGTCACTCTGACTGCTTGTGGCTCCTTCATCAAATCAGTTCACCTATTTTCGTAAACCCATCTGATCTTGCATCAATTCTCAAAATCCTTTGGGTTGCTTTTTTCTTTTAAGAAAATTCAAATTTAATTCTGTTGCCTCATCTCCCTTCCCTTCCTATTGTCAAAATCCCTTTTCCCTAGTAAGTCTCATTTAAAAAAAAATTATTTTTAATTCCATGGAGTGGCGGAGGGGAGGCTCAACACAGATTTTTTCTTTTGCTCAGACCATTCTATCCATTCTTCAAAGTTTTTTCCATTCTCCAAGGTCTAGTTGACCTGCTAGATCTCTCAACAAATAGATCTCTAATTTTCTTGCATGAAATGCATGTGCCCATCTAGTCTGGACCCACTGCATGGGTGTGGGACACACACATCACACGGGGCCCCAAGCTCAGAATTGGCCAATGATTGGCTTCATACTCTGCTCTTGAAATTTGTACAAGGGCCTCTGCATTTTCATTTTGCTCTGGACTTGAAAATTATATAGCCAGCCTTCTTCCTGAACTCCTGAAGTTACTTTAACAATGCTATGTTTCTGCTCTAAACATTGTTTGGAGCAGTGTTTTGTTTTGAGCTATTTTTGTGCATATTTACCCCCACTAGAGAGAGAGAGTCAAAGATCTCCTTTGCTGTGTTTCCACAATACCTGGAAGAGCAGTTTCCACAAAGTGAAGATGTTGATGAGAAGGCAAGAAGACTGCTCAGAATTCTTCAGGAAAGAATGAATCAAACCAACATCTACAGAGAATAAAGGTAAAAAGTTTTGCAAACTTAAATACACCAATCACTTGTGCTTTGTACTGTTATAAGGAAACCCAATCTAATCCTTACAACATGAAGAATAGGTACGACTATGGCGTGATTTCTCCAGATGAGGAAACTAGGGCTTAAAGAAGGAAGGAGGCAGAGGTCACATAAGAAGTGACAGAGGGACTTCCCTGGTGGTTCAATGGTAAGACTCCACACTTCCACTGCAGGGGACACGAGTTCCATTCCTGGTCAGAGATCTTAGATGTGTTGTATGGTCAAAAAAAAAAAAAAAATGTGGCCAAATCAAGAGAGGAGAGTCAGGTCTAGCTCATATAAAGTCAATGACCCTATGTTCTTAACTCCTAGAGGACTGTGAAAGTTTCAAGCAATTAAAAAAAATCTAAGTAATTCTTTCTGGAACCAAGGCCAAAGCAACAAAGTTGGTCTCTCTAGTAGTCCCAGCCCTGAGTTTATAAAATCTGCCTGCAGACATACAGATTTAAGTTGTCGAACGAGTTTCTAGTCAGAAAACATTTTCTAGTGTACACAAACATTTTACTATCTGCAGCCCCTCAAATGATTCCTTCAATAAGCATACTATCTTTGTATATGAACATTGTTGTGATACTTGCTCAGTTGTGTCAGACTCTTTGCAACCCCATGAACTGTAGCCTACCAGGCTTGTTTAGTCCATGGAATTCTCCAGGCAAGAATACTGGAGTGGTTGGCCATTCTCTTCTCAGGGAATCTTCCCAAACCAGGGATCAAACTCAGGTCTCTTGCATTGCAAGCAGATTCTTTACTGTCCGAGCTGCCAGGGAAGCCCACTTACCTTTTGTAATAAAATTCTATGTGTAGAGAGAAAAAGTGTTTCAGAATATGAGTACAGAAAATCTAAGGAGAAATGAATATTATAAAGTCAACTGAGCAAACAAATCCAGCGAGAAGTCAAACCGTGTCAGCTCTCATACCAAGGAAGGCCACGGTTTTCCAACATTCACAGGCATACCGAATTCAGACAGACTGACTAGTAAGAGTTAGTGTAAAAAGACATTTTACTGAGTTGAGTCAATTAGCAGTTTTAACTTGCTGATTATTAAATTATGTTTCATATAATAAACGAGACCTTCTGTTTTGCCCCTTAATCCCAATTTAAACCATTGATGAGATGCATACAGTGCCTTGACTGTATTACTTTAGGTAATATATTGTGGTAAAGAATCTGCCTGCCAAGCAGGAGACCTGGTTTGATCCCTGGCTCAGGAAGATTCCTTGGAGAAGGAAATGGCAACTCCCTGCAGTACTGTTGCCTGGGAAATCCCATGGGGTTGCAAAGAGTTGGACACGACCTAGCGACCAAACTTATCCTGATGTGTCTGTGAGTTTGCGTTAAACATATCAGGATAATACTAAGCACAGTATACATATGCCATAGCTTTGGACATGTATGAATTTCTTTAGCACGAGGTTTTCAATAAAAAACCTCACTGCATTTGTCTTTCCCATTTTTAAGGTACTAAAATGTCCAAAATCCTCAGTCTTTTTACAGCTGTTGTCCACCTCAGTCTTTTTCAGTAAAAGACACAGATTTTGCTGCTTCATTCTGAAGGTACAATTATTACCATGTCCTTGAGCTTCCTGGGGCTTTGTTTTCAGTTATGGTTTTAATTCTTAAGTAAATTGGTTTTCTCCTCCCAATCTCCAAAAGGCATAATACAAAGAAATAGAAGTTTGGCTTTCTACTTAGCAGAAGTAAATACTATGCTAGTATAGCGTGTGTCCATTTTCATAATGTTGCTTTAAGCTATCCAGAGGCATCTTTATTCTCAATCCATGAATATCAAAGCTCGTTTTACAAAGTAATTTCTAAGTAACTCTAGAAACACATGTATCATGTTCCCATTTGGTCCTTGTTGGATATCTTTTTAATCCTATTTTTGGAAACTTAAAATCAGTTGTACAAAGACTAATAATGGGTCAACATTGTTCTTACATCATATAGATGGTGATTTTGTCTGCAGTGGAGAATTTACAAACAGTATCAGATCTCTTTCTCACCCAAGTCTTGAATTAGAATATTGATCGTTTTTCTAACTAACTAGTCATTTAGAAATAAAGACTTTTTTAACTACAAAAATGAAATTTACTGGACTTTCACCCAAGATAGTGAACAGGTCACAAGGCATTAGTGAAAACTGCCAAATAAAGAACAACTGTAATTGTTGCATATATTTTTATTAATGCCAAATCAGTTGCGACCCAACCTATGTTCACGTTTTAAGATGACAATGAAATGTTCAGAGATCTATTTCTCAGTCAGTCACTGGGTAACTCATCTGTAACCCAGTTAATATGGGATCTGAAGGAAATCTGTTGTAGCAAGTGAAAATAAAACCTGAGATTCTTTAGACCCAGAAATGAAGAAACAGTAACAACAATTGTACATATATTGTACAAACCATTCCAAGAAAGAAGAGAACTCACATTTTATTCAACACTCACCTGGTATTCTAGGTGCTACAGATGTTAAATAATTTAACCCTCACAGAACTAAAGAGCAGGAATTCTTTGTTTTCTTGGCAGATAAAGAAATTGAGGACAGTAAGTCTGGTTTATCTAATTCTAAAACTTAACTTTCTTTCACCACACAATGGCAAGGATCATCTTGATCTTAAAATTGCTTCAAGATTTTTGGCATGTTAATCTTTACCTTCATAAATAAATGGAAAAATCTGATATTCTGTACATGTTCATCCCCACATAGCAGATAACGAAAGGTTTTAATTTGTCTATGAATTCCTTAATGGCAACATTTATAATAATAGTCTGGATGTGAGGAAGGAGAAGTCTTTTCAGCACTCTGTGCAAAAATCCAGACAACAATTTATCTTCTATTTCTAATTATTCATCTATATGTGATATTTAAATTGAAGTCATCAGCAGATCATATTGGAAATCAGTGTGTGCCACAGGGCAAAATCAATTGACCGTATTAGAAGAAAGGTTAATCGTCACCTTCACTAACCTCAGCTTTGGTACCAGGTTTATTATCACCCTTGAAATAGAACCTGCACGATCAATTTCAAATATCAGAGCATAATACAGACTCTACAGGGAACCCATAAAAGAAAGCAGAAGAGGCAATAGCTCCACAGTTAGGAAAAGCCACAGGTTTGATCGTGCGGAAAACATCAAATTAAACCTGGTACTTGGTATTGACTTGGCATACCAGCTTCTCCCAGCGTTCCAGCTGAAGTTTAATCTCAGGCTAACTCCCCAGAGTGAGGCCTCTGCCCCGTGGCACCCTTACTGGCAGTACAGAATTGAACAGGTGCTGGCTTCAGGGGAGGCTTATGGTCAGTTTCTTCAAATGTGCAAAGATAATGCAGATAGGAGAGCACTCATCAACAGCTTATCATTCAGACAAAATCAAGAGGAATGAGGTTTTCAAAATTTCTCCTTTTCCTATGATTTGATCTCAGATTTGATGACCAGTTCATTTTAGAAGGATTTTTTTTTTTCTCTGCCCCTAGCGTGGTCTTCAGTCTTCTATCAAAGACTTGTTCTCATCTGCTTCCTTATCCCTTTTATTTCTGCACAGCTCTATATTACTGAGGCCACAGAGGTCTGCTTTCATGACATCCAGACTGAGGCCATGATAGACTTCTCTCTGTGTGCAGAGAGGTGGGAAGCAGAGAAGGTAATGTTGAAAGGGTCAGAGTGATCAGGGTGAGCTAGAGAAGGTGGCAAACTTATTTACCGCTGCCAGACCTCAGGTGTACCCTGGAAATCCAGGAGATAATATCATTGCACAGATGCCAAGAAATAGTACATTCTCATACCCCAGGGGCAGGCCAGCCATTGAGGGTCAACATCTCACCTTGTGGTTGGTGTCAGGAATGTTTATTTTAAGAGAATAAGGTTGACACGTTCTACAGTATTTGAGGAAGGCAGACTTGTTGAATGAATGGATAAGAGAGATGAATTCCATAGATAAAGGCAGGTGTCTTCAGAAAGCACTGAGAGAGAATCTTCTATCACTATATATATATTTTTAAAAAAGCTCAGCAAACCCTGAGCAACCAAACAGAGCTGGTATTTCCTAACTACTGTGTACTTGGCACCATGCCAGGTCCTTTACATGTCTGATTTATTTAGATGCCAGCCACCATCCCGCTAAATATCTTCTGGTGGCCAGACTTGAAGATGATGACTCCCCCGTGATCCTCACCCCCGATATTTGTGCCTCTGTGTAGTCTCCTCTTAACAATGAACCGGGCTGACTGTGTAACTGCAGAAAGGATGGGGTGTGGCTTTCGAGGCTCGATGACAAGCTGCATGGCTTCTGCCCTGCTCACCCTTGGGTCGCTCTGAGGAAAGCCAGCTCCATGTCATTAGGACACTCCAGGAAGTTCTGTGCAAAGGACCACAAACTGAGGAACTGCGGCTCCCGATCAACAACCTGCATTACTCATCAGCAATGCAGAAATAAACCCAGAAATCCAGCTTCAGTTAAGCCTCCGATGACTGCAGCTCTAGCCGGCTTCCTAGGTGCGATCTCAGGAGAGCCCTTGACTAGTAGACCCTGGTGCAGGGAACCCAGTGAAGCCAATCCCAGATCCTGGCACCTAAAAATTATGTGAAATAATACACTTTTATTATTTTTCTATGGTTATAAGCCACTAAACTGGGGGGGTCATTTATTATACAGCAATAGATAACCAGTAAAACCTTTATTCCCCTCATTTTACAGATGAAGAAATGAAAACCATGAGGGCTAAAGTTACAAAATACTAGTACTTCTCTTTTTTCAGCATATGCCAGCGAAGACAGATCATAGAAACTGGATAAAGTATGACGTGGGAGCTGAGGAGGAGAGTAACCGGGAAAGCGCCAAGAGGCAAAGTTCACTTATTCACTCATTCAACAAATAGATTCTTGAGAATCCACTCTGTGCTGGACACTGTTCTGAGCCATGAAGACTCTGTTATGGCCAGCACCAAGGAACTCCCCTGCCTGCCATCTTGAAGCTGACATTCTAGTGATGAGCGAGTACATGAAAGAATACACCAAAAAGGTAAACTACGACATACAGTAGAAATGGAAAGAGAAGCAGCTTTAAGGGAAGAACAAGACCATGAGAAGGGCAAGCTGCCATTGCTTCCTTCCTGTGTTGTGGCTTCTTATGACAGTCCTTTATTTCCTAGCCCAGGGATTGAACCCAGGTCTCCTGCATCGCAGGTGGATTCTTTACTGTCTGAGCCACGAGGGAAGCCCCTTACCTGCTCTGCTCTGTGACATGACACATGTTAGACATGGGTCATTTTTCTCTTTTGTTTAGTCATGTATCCCATGTGTCTAGAGCTAAGCCTGGCACATAATATATATTTAGTAAGTATTTATTGCAATGATTTAATGTCTTAGAAGAATAAAATTTGTAGGGAATTTAGTTGCCTAATAAGCTGTTTTAGGTTGAGCATGTTGCTTAAGACAGACTGAATTCTCCCAAGTAACTCCTCTTCCATTCTCAATATAAAAAAAAAACTCATTTGTGTAATAAATATGATTTTCCTCTCAGTAGCCATGCCAGAAATTAATTTGAGTGCGCAAGATCTTACAACCTAAACCTAACACAGTCAACACACAGTCAGGATTCTAGGATCATCCTAGAATCAAAATACAGTTCCTCAGAATGTAAGTCTACACTTCAAGGTGAACCAGGATGTGTGGTGTATGCCTACGTTGAAAGGAGATAGAGGGCTCAGACTCTGAAAGCAGGTGTAACCATAGCCTTCTAAGAATTAGGCATCTCAGGTTAGAGTGGCTTCAGTCCTGGAAACAACATGGGCGTGGATTTCACAACAGCCCCCGAAAGGTGAATCCTCGGAAATCAGGATGGAAAAGCTTCCCTTCCCTTAGGTTTCTGAATGGGTGTGTGCTCATAAGTGGGTTTGCATGTGTACAAATGTGATTATGTGCCTTTGTTTTTTTGAAAGAGAGGTGGCTGGTGACCACCTTATTAGAACGAGTAGGTGGACCACGTGTGACACAGCAGCCAAGGCAAAAACCAGGGAAGTGGAGGAGAAGGGCCAAGACTTAATTTTGTCCATTTAACACATGACTTGTTTTGTTTGGGGTTATTTATGAATTTGCCTGTATGTGGTAATTACTTGCATACATGGGTTGTATAGTGCTCAAATACACATGGTTTATACATATTTAAATATGTCAAATTTTTGAGTGAAAATATTGGGCTACTAAATATTTATACTTCTAATTGTATTAGAGTGGGCTCTATCTGTGTCTGTCTGTGGTTGGCAGAACAATGGCCTCTAAAAAAATGCCCCTGTCTAAATACTTGCAACCTTTGTATATGTTAAATTTCTTGGTAGATGGCAATTAAGGTAGCAAATGAAATCATATTTGCTAATCTGCTGGTTTTGAGATGGATTATCCTGGATTGTCCATTTGGGCTCAGTGTAATCACCAAGGTCCATAATGCAGAGGAAGGCAGAAAAGTCAGTGTCAGAGGAATAGGCTATGAGTGGTCTGGCCATTGCTTGCTTTGTAGGTGGAAGGGAGCCAAGCTAAAGGATAGCTTGCAGAAGCTGGAAAAGGCAAGGAGATGGATTCTCCTCCAGACCCTCCAGAGAGGAGCGAAATCCTTCCAACACTTTGTCTCAATTGTCTGAAGGACCATTTCAGACTTCTGACCTGCAGAACTCTTAAGATAATATATTATTTGTATGCTGCGACCCACCAAGCTTGTGGTAACTTTCTAGAGCAGCAATGGAAAAGTGACTCCATGCGATATGCATTTGTAAATTTTATGAAAACACATGATTTCAAAAAGTGAAAGATTCAGGAGTTGCTTTGGCTTATCGGCTGAAAAGTTCCATCTGGAAGTCAGATCCCAGGAACAGTCCTCCAACCAGCATCATAATCAATAATACTTACCTTATCTCATGTGTACTAGTTGACGCCTTGCAAAGCTGCACACCACACCATGTATTTCCTAAACAGCAGCATTTAGAGCAATCGTTTCCATTTAAATGCTACTTTCTACAACCATTTGTTTGTTTTCTTTCTTTAATGCATTTTAATTAAAAGTAAGAAGAGAATAAAAAAGATGAGAGAACTAAGACAGCTGCAGTGTGTAGGTGGAAGATATTGCAGCCCTAAGCCTTATGCTCAGTTTGAAGGTAGAAACAGTGATTACAGACACGTTACTAAATGAAATTCTACATAAATCCTTGCTCTGAACATGAGACTTTATAGAAGGCAAAGCCAACATTGCGTCTTTGTGAATGCATGCTGATTTTTTTTTATGCCTAATTAATTCTAATGATGGAAATCTATGTTGCAAGTGCTCATTCAACAGAAAGGTATTTTTAAAAATATAAATAATTGCCCAAATAATTGTTGGGTAAATCCTTGCAGTTACTAATAACAGTGCCAATTTCAAACATAGTATTTGAGCATACAGAATTACTTGCCCTTGCCAGGCAGTAAGAAAAATTGCAAAATCAAACAGTCAGTGTGAGAATTTAAAGCCATACAAAGGAGAGTTAATTTAAACATGGCTTCCTTCAGGGACTCTGCTGTATTTAGACCAGCTGAAATGTGCTTAGAAGAAGGAAACTCACTTCAACATTAGCATAAGTAAAACAAGTCTGCCTTAAAAACCTTCTGCTGTGAAAGGTCTGTGGGTCACTCACTGTCTTCAGTAGGTGGTCGTGTCTCTTATTACCATTTAGATGATCACAAGTGATACTGAAATCTGTTAAAATATATCACTAGTAAAATGTTGAAGTCAATAGCAAAACTAGAATAAACAATATCTTGTTTCTTACATCGTTAAACAGAAAAGACTGTAGGAATCTCAGTCACTGCTGGTGTATTACTGTCATTCATTATTAATAGTAATAATTTTCTTGCCTTATAACTAGTAGCTGGTTTTGTATTTTAAAACAAAATAAGTCCCGTGGCTATCTACTCCATATTCAACTCTACTATTTCCTGATGTTCTATCCTCTTTCTTTTGTAAATTCTACTTAAGCCTTTCAGTGTCTTTATGGAAATTAACGTCTTACCAAACAGAGTTGAGGGAGTTATTTTTATTTGTACAATAAATTTGTACACATGCAAAGCTAAAACCAATGTACTCATTTCAGTTAAATTATTTAACAGTCAAAGGGGAGTTAATACGTGAACCTAATATTAAGAATGAAGCTATTTCTAGGGAGAGAAACTTGAATTTCATTCCTGCTCCATTCCTATGTAGTCTTGTGGTCTAAAACAAGTTACTTATTGTATTTGAACCTCTGGGTTTTGTTGCTGTTGTTAAAAACATTAACACATTAAAGTCTTCCCCTACCACAGTCCATGGGGTCGCCAAGAGTCGGACACGACTCAGAGACTAACCACACTGCTCCTCCTACCTTCTTGTATTAAACTCGTTCATCTAAATTAGGTACACGATACTGCCTCTCTAAAATATCCTACCTCTGACTCCCTTCTTTCCCACCAGAACCCTGATTTGATCCAGGTACTTTGATCTTAGGGCACAGAGGTATGTTCAAGAAGTAGGCATAACCTCCACTGGACAATGAGATAAAATAGGAAGACTTCTAGGGCCTCCCTGCAAAGATAGAAGGGGGCGAGGAGACTCTTCTTCTGTGTTGTCACCTGCTTTGTGCCTTTGCGCGCTATTGCATGGAAGCACGGTACTCAGGCTTGCTCCCCCATCTAGTGACGGACAAGGCAGTGGGCTGCTGGGCTGATGGGACAGTCCAGAGCACCCCAGTGCCAGGATGAGCCCACACCGTCTTACAGGCTAGCCTCACACCGACTAAGGCGCACCTCATTTCTCTTAGCGATGAGAGACATGCAAAGGACCTTCAGGCCCAGCAACAGAGGCAGGGAATGTAAGATCACATGAGCTGTCGATTCCCTCCTGTACCCTGGTTGGCTCTGAACAAAACCAGAAATAGAAAAGACAGGACTTACTGTCACATAGTATCTCATCATCATGTCATCTACTTTGGAACATTTCAACTCTTTGTCAGATTTTCCAAATGTTTATCTTTTTTGGGGTTTTTCCCACCCACATTTTTAGAATTTTTCTATTTTTTGGTGGAAGTCTATTTTTGAAAAAAGCACATCTTTGATTACCTTGGATAATTAGAAATAAAAATAACATTGAAAAGAAATTACAGCATACCTAAGAATAGGCAAGGACTGTGGCAGTTGCTAAATATTATGATGATAGGTAGTATTATGATTTCATTAGGTGATGTTATGAGGGAACAATATTAGATCCTGTTATTTTGCAAATGGGAAATTTGCTCAGAGTTACAGATTAGAAGTGAAGCTAGGATTTACCTTCATTCTGCCCTTTTTTCTGTATTGTGCAACTCTGTATAGGTCAATACTTAGCACACTGGGTGGAAGATAGAAAAAGTAAAAACAGAGAAAGGGGGAAAAAATCCTACAGTTTAAATCCAATCAAATATTGATTTTTAATCAAAGAGATTCAAAAGAGGTCAAGAACAGAGGATCACTGGATTGCTGCCAAAGTAACTGGTCCTATTTTTTTTTTTTTATTCTTCTTAAGCCTGTGCATTTTAAACACCCAGTGAAAGAGAAGTTTAGTGATATACTGGCATGAAAACAGAAAATATTCCAGATCTAAGATATTCACCTTTAGATAGAAAATATGGGCAACAATTATTGGCTTCATGTCTACTATGAACCAGGTATGTTGTTAGACAAGAGGAAAAAGATATGGTGCTGCCTTTACTTGAGTATATCATGTCCCTACAACGTGAAGTATAATTATTCACAGTATTTTGAAACAGGTGAAATAGGTATTAAGACCAGAAAATATATATTTGGGATTAATTCTCACTTGGTAACGCTGACAATTAAGGCATGAGATAATTAATGATTTTAGAAGAATAATCAATGTTTAGTTTTTAAAGGATTTTCAAATAAAGACTATTTTAGGCTTTAAAAATTATTGTTTGAATTTTTTAAAATTAAATGTGAACCATGTGCTTATGCTTGTAGTTTTAGGATTATATGATTTCTGAATAGCCCCAGTAACCAAAAATCAATCTCAGTTGATTTTAAATATTTGTCATAGTTTTTAGAGCATTCAGGCATTTCGTGACTTCATAAAATGGGAGTCATCAGTTTTCAGTAGCCTGGTTTCAGGGTTGCGGTGTACATCTAAACTGCATTCACCCAAGATTTCCTTTGTAAGTTTGATTAACTTAAGGGTGTGGTACATTCTTTTTGTTAAAGTAAATGCAACAAATTAGTGTTCTAAATAGAAGGGGAAATAGAGGAAGCACCCCAAATATCTGAGGTTATCTGGGCTGTTTTTAAATGCTTTTTTCCTTCTGTTTAAGTGAAATCTCATTTCTGTAATTGAATTTTAAAAGGTTGTACCTAAATAATTAAGTTTCCCCCAGTTTGTATGTTCCTTTAGCAACATCTAAATGTTATAGTGTTATATATATACATAGTCAATGGGTGGTGTGGAAGTCTTTTAGAGCAAGTAAGATTTATGCTTTTAATCCCCTCCCTCATCCCATCAGATTTTGTTGCCGTAATGTGAAAGCAGAATTTCAGATTGCTCAAATTTTTTTATACTGCGCTTTTTCTACTTCTGGAGGATGAACTTGCATCATTTTTCTCTGTATTTTATGAATTCTCTGAACATTTTAAACATCAGAATAAACATCCTTTATAATCAGAAAAAAACTTCTTCAGTTTTGAAAACAATCATTTTATTATTAAAACTTATCAGCGTGATGTCAAACACTTATCATTTTAATGTGGAGACACATTATTCATTGAGGATAACTTGTTAGGGAAAATTAAGTCCATTATCCTCTAGGGTTAACCACAGTGTTGTACTGGGTAGATGAGTGGATAAGCTTACACACCTTGGCATGGAAACTCTCAAGCTTTGCCACCTGTTGTCTATCTTACCTGGGGCAAATAGATACTCAGTGCTTCTTCTCCTTAGCTACCTCTTCTGTAAATGGTTATAAAAATAGTAGCTACTTGGTAGAGTCGGTGTGAGGATTCAGTGTATTAATCTATGTAAAGCCCTTAGAACAAAACCTGATATTGTATCATGCTATATTCAGTGTCATTATGAGCCATAATAAAGTATGAGGCTTCTTGGTGGCTCAGTGGTAACGAATCCACCTGCAATGCAGGAGACACGAGTTCAATTCCTGGTCAGGAAGACCCCCTGGAGAAGAGAATAGCAACCTATTCCAATACTCTTGCTTGGGAAATCCCATGGACAGAGATTCTGGGTGGGCTATGATCCATGGGTTTGCAAAAGAGTCAGATGCAACTTAGTGACTAAAAAACACTCTAGAAAAATTAAGTCCAAAAAAAGGGTATCATGGAAATACTGAGAATAATTGAAAACATTCCACGGCATTTTCTCAGGCCCTCTTCTCTGTGGGATCACACAGCTCCAGAAGAGAGGGCAATTGAGCGTTTGACCTAAGGTTGAAGATGGATAAATCCATGAACACCAGAAATATGCAGATAATTTAGAGGAAAGGAAATAAAAATGGCCAATTAACAATGAAAATTCTTCAACCTTAACAATAACCAAGGAACTGCAAATTAAAATAAGGACAAGATATGATTCACTTATCAAATTAGCGAAGATTATCAAATAAAATCTAAAATCTAAGCTTTCAAGGGTCAGAACCACATTTTTATACTCCACTGATGGGAGAAGAATAGGTCTCAGCCCTTTGAGACCTATTTAGCCATATACTGCTAAACAGGCTTCCCTGGTGCCTCAGACAATAAAGAATCCACCTGTAGTGAAGGAGACCTGGGCTCGATCCCTGTGTTGGGAAGATCCCCTGGAGAAGGGAATGATTACCCGCTCCAGTATTCTTGCCTGGAGAATTCCATGGACAGAGGAGCCTGGCTGGCTATACAGCCCATGGGGTTGCAAAGAGTCAGAGAGGACTGAGCGACTAACACTAGAAATATACAGAGGAAACATTTAAATGCTCATAACCTGTGAATTAACAGTGCTCTTTTGGGGGACTTATGCTAAGGAAATAAGACAGTCACACCAGCAATACTTACAACACTAAAAACTTGAAATAATCTAAATTTCTAACAAGATGTGATCAGTTTAATAAATTGGAGTACAACCACATGATGAACATGGTACAGTGATGATGGTGATTTTCATAAGTAGTTTGTAAAGGCTAAAATGAGACCAGGAGTGCTACTTAATCAGTGCTGATTAAGCTCCCTCTAGGTGCAGGGGACTCCATGGTTGTTGCCTCCTGGGTTTACTTGCCCTGTTCATTATCCATGCTGCCCCTAGTTAACTAGGGACTTTGAGTCATAAAACTGAGCATGAGCTACTCAATCCTTTTTCCTTTTGGGTATCTGGTTTCTGGAAGACTTCTGTTTTCTTGTTTCTTCCCAGTAACAGAATCTTTCTCCAGAGTCCTGTTCTTTCCAGCCACATGAAAAAGCCTGTTTTATCCAGTGCTGCCCAAGACGGGATTCTCAGTCTGCCTACCTCTGTGATTCAGTTTGAAAGATTATGCGGCTATCATACCAAGCCACATACCAAGGCTCAACTTTAATTAATAAAAAGGTATGTTGATTTTCCATCTCCCAGTCCTGTTGCCTATCTTTTTCAAAAACTTAGTGGGGAAGAAAAGTGTTACCTTCTAGGGGACTCTCCACACTCTCCTGTATTGAAATTACATAACGACTTCCTTCAAAATGTAGAAATTATTTTAAGTCAAACACTTTTTAATGTCATGGTTTCTGTGGATGAGGAAGGTTAAAGTGAAAGGGAAGTCACTCAGTCGTGTCCAACCCTTTGTGAGGGCAACGCACCAGGCTCCTCTGTCCATGGGATTTCCCAGGCAAGAAGAATACTGGAGTGGGTTGCCACTTCCTTCTCCAGGGGATCTTCCTGACTCAGGGATCGAACTCAGATCTCCTGCATTGCAGGCAGACTCTTTACCATCTGAGCCACCAGAGAATCCCCATGGATGAGGAATCTAGGCACAATTAATCAAAATGCCATTGCGGCAAGATCTCTCAAAAGGTTGCAATCCATTTGGACTGCGTCTGTGGTGTCATGTGATGGTTCAACAGGGGAGAATTTGCTTTCAAGCTCATTCATGTTGTCATCAGAATGCGGTATCTTGCTGGCTGTTGGCAAGAGCTCTCCCTCAGCTTCTTGCCACAAGGAACCTCACCTAGAACAGCTCACACGTGGCAGCTGGTTTTGCTCGGAGTTTAAGGAGAGAGCAAGAGAGTGGTTGGTCCCAGACAGAAGCCACAGTCTCTTTGTAACCAGTTCTCAGAAGTAGCATTCCGATTACTTTTTGCTATATTCTTTTCTCTGGCAGTGAGTCACTAGTCACTTCTCTAGCACTGAGTCATGGTCCACGCTCAAAGGTAGGAGATTACACGAGATGCAAATACCCCGAGGCTAGGATCACTGCAGACCATTTTAGAGGCTGTCCACGCCCCAAACTAACATTCACATACCACCAGCCAGGCTCATAGATTATCTCTCTCAATCTTATAACAGCCCAAGCAGTTATGTGATTAGCCTATTTTTAAAATCAGGAAGCTGAGGCTCAAAGATGTTAAGTGTGTGACTTAAGAGCTCACATTTCAGTAAGTGGCAGATCAGGGATTGGAACTGTGGCTGTCTACTTTCAGACTGAGTTCATTTAACTACTTAGAAACTATTAAGGAAAAACAATTAAACTGCAGGCATAGGAGTACATTTCATGCTCTTATTTATGTTAAAAAAATACACAGAAAAAGGTGGAAGAAAACATGTTAAAATGTTTTTAAAAAGCCATTTATCTTTTGGGTGAAGGGCTTCAGTTAAGTTCAGTTCAATTCAGTCACTCAGTCGTGGCCAACTCTTTGTGACCCCATGAATTGCAGTATGCCAGGCCTCCCTGTCCATCACCAACTCCTGGAGTCCACCCAAACCCATGTCCATCGAGTCGGTGATGCCATCCAGCCATCTCATCCTCTGTCGTCCCCTTCTCCTCCTGCCCTCAATCTTTCCCAGTATCAAGGTCTTTTCCAATGAGTCAGTTCTTTGCATCAGGTGGCCGAAGTATTGGTTTCAGCTTTAACATCAGTCTTTCCAATGAATATTCAGGACTGATCTCCTTTAGGATGGACTGCTTGGATCTTCTTACTGTCCAAGGGACTCTCAAGAGTCTTCTCCAACACCACAGTTCAAAAGATTGTGGTGCTCAGCTTTCTGTATAGTCCAACTCTGACATCCACACATGACTACTGGAAAAACCATAGCTTTGACTTGACAGACCTTTGTTGGCAAAGTAATGTCTTTTCTTTTTAATATGCTGTCTAGGTTGGTCATAGCTTTTCTTCCAAGGAGCAAGTGTCTTTTAATTTCATGGCTGAAGTCACCATCCACAGTGATTTTGGAGCCCCCCCAAAATAACATCTGTCACTGTTTTCATTGTTTCCTCATCTATTTGCCATGAAGTGATGCGACTGGATGCCATGATCTTAGTTTTCTAAATGTTAAGTTTCAAGCCACCTTTTCCACTCTCCTCTTTCACTTTCATCAAGAGGGTCTTTAGCTCTTCTTTGCTTTCTGCCATCATGGTATTTGGAAAGTATCAAGAGACCCAGATTCTTGACTTCGGTGCCAGTGCATTTTTTATATCATACTACATCTCCCTAGTCTCCTAAATCCATTAGGTGTAATGATGGAGTTCATAGCTGAAAAAAGAGTTGAAGACAGTGAAAATACACCAACAGCAAGGTTTAGCTCTCTTCCATCTTGAGATCCAGTCAGATGTTTTCTTTACAGTCATGAAAAGGAAATTAAATATACAAAATATGCTCATAAAGTACACTTGCAATGTCTTTTACATGAGTTGAAGCACACTGTAAATACCTATCTGCTCTTGAGCTTTTTTTCACTGGTCTGCCTTCTCAGTACAGTTCCCCTAAACCAGCTCTGTTCATGGCATTCACTAGACAGCATGGAGATAAAACCAGTCAATCCTAAAGGAAATCAACACTGAATATTCATTGGAAGGATTGATGCTGAAGCTGAAACTCCAGTACTTTGGCCACCTGATGCAAAGAGTCAACTCACTGGAAAAGACCCTGATGCTGGGGAAGATTGAAGGCAAGAGGAAAAGGGGATAACTGAGGATGAGATGGTTGGATGGCATCACCAACTTGATGGATGTGAGTTTGAGCAAATTCCTGGATATGGTGAAGGACAGGGAAGCCTGATGTGCTGCAGTCCATGGGGTCCCAAAGAGTCCAACATGACTGAGTGTCTGAATAATAACAACAAACTAGCTCTGAATGTCAGAGCTTCTGGAATTCTGATACCCTCTGGCTCTGAATAGACCTCTGTGCCTCACCATGCATCTTGCTCAGTAATATGAGGAACACAGTTTAGACAGCATCTGCAGTTTGATGAAATTATGTATATTTTTACTAGACGAGTGTGTAAGAATATTCTGGAGAAAAAAGTGCCAAGCTATATGGAGGTAAGAACACAAATTAAATAAATGATATTAATGCCTACTGAGTTCCTACTATTTTCTCTTTTTAACAGGTTGAGATGGTCTCATCCCAGTGCTTTTGTTTTTTAATGCTTAGCAAGAACACAGCACTAATTCTATTATCAAATAAACACTGTGGCTGATCCATATGTGTAGATCTGGATTTCCTTGGAAGAACTGGTAAGCTTTTTCCAGCAGATAACAAGGGTCCTAGAAGGTAACTGCTGTTGTTTCCAGCTCATCACTTTGCTCAAAGACACACTGAGAAGCCAGTCATTTCTTCCCCATCCTCTTCTGTAGTCCTGCTGATTTGTGCCATGTTCCCTTTTCATTCCTGGTATTTGTAAATCCTTTTTGCTCTTCTTGGAAATCACTTTTTCTCTGCTCTGGCCTCCAAAAACCCATCTTGACCTCCATTAATCTGCTTAACTCCAGTTTACCCCTCAGGCCTTTCTCCAGAGAGGTTCCTCTGAGCACATCTCCTCCCAATTCCATAGCGCTCTCTGTCTTCCTTCCACCCCCTTAGCTTAGTACTAAGTACTAAGTACCCCTTCCTAATACTTAGTCAAAGTACTAGGAAGTTCTTGAGGACAAAATTATCTCAGTCCATGTTCAATGTCCAGGGCCTAGAACAGTGAATCCAGGACTGTTGTTGGGCCTTGGGCTATTGTTTGTTCCATCTCACACTAATTTCATTTCCCTTTAAGATGAACTAATAGTATCTACTTTTGAAGGCCCTGTAAGAGTTAGATAGTGCTCATAAAACACCAGCTTGTCATCATTTCATTTGGAAATTACTTTATTTAAACTGGTGGTTCTCAGCCAGGGCAGGGGTTTTTTGGCTGTGCCTGGAGATGTTTTTGATGGTCACAGCTGGGGAGTATTGGTATCAGATGAGTGAAAGCCAGGATGCTATTAAATATCCCACAATGCACAGGACAGTGGCTCACAACAAAAGACGTTCATCGTTATCCAAAGTGTTAATAGTGTGGAGTTTGGGGAACCTTGCTTTAAGACTATTCTCAGTCTTCTTTTTTAATGTGAGCCCATCATTTTTTCTTTGCCACAATTCACCATCTCTTTATGGCATGCACTGGCCTTATTTCACATTGCACCTACAAGGCTTGCTAGGGTAACAGGCCAGGTGTAGTTGGCAGTAAGATTTAGTGCGTAGGACTAGTGGTCTTTGAACTGAGGCTGTAGAGTTAGGCTTTGTTTTTTAATGGATGGAGTAACAGTTAAACATGAATATTCTAAAATAATCACATACAAAATGTTCCCGAAATTGACTGAAATAAGCAGATGATCTGGAAGCGGTAAATTAATTCTTTTCAGTTACCTTGGGTTGGGTAGGAAACAGAAGCAGCAGAAATAATAAGATTCAGTTTACACCTTCTTTCTATGCAGGCTGTAGGGTGGGGATTTACTTCTGAATGCTGTTGCTGTGCTAAATTTTCCAAACGAGCATGAGGAGAGCTTCTCAAAGCTTTTGAAAAATATATTTTATTTGACTTCCAGTCGTATAAGGAAAGCCGCTAACCCTTCTGTGCTGGTGGATAGATCACTCTGTAGTAGATATGTTTGAGTCCTGCCTTAAAAAGGTTTGGCTCCTAATTATCTTGCAGTGATTTTATAGTTATTCTTGATTTTTTTTTCCTGTTCTACTCTATGAATTGTATAGAACCTCCTTTTTTTTTTTTTTTTTTTACAGAAGGCAGCATTCTACCATTGAGGGTTGCTTATTCCATTTCCATGTCCTCCTTAAGATTCACTTGCTACCATTTTTCTCTCCCCATCCTGATTCTTTTTTCTTCTATTAATACAACTAATTATCTTACAAGCAAATGCCTGGTAGTTCAAAGCAAGTTGAGTGTTTACCTGATGCCAAAACTACTGATGGTTTGGTTAATTCCACCAGACCACTCTAGTATCTGAGTGGTCTTATTATAATTATTTTAAATGACTAGCCATATCGGTCAAAACAGCAGCTTTATTAGCCAGTGCATACTGAGGAATAAATGAGACATAAATCTTGGAATCTGGATTATGTGCCCTATTTTCACATTTATGATTAATGGTTTTCAAATATAAATAACTGAAAAGTAGGGAGAAAACTGGGATAAGGGAAAATTCAATTATAATAGAAAGCCTATATGAGACACAGCTATATTGATTCAACAGTGCATCACTGTGTATGAAGGAACTGCTTCCTTCTGCCTCTCCTCTTTGCCTTCTATTATGTTAGACTTGCATAAGACTGGCTGCCTCCATGATAGCAGAATGCTCAAGTCCTATGCTTTTATGGGTACATCACACAGACCGACGAGAAGAGGAAATATTTCTCTTGAAAGCTCTAAAGGAGTAAGATTTCTGTCTCAGAAATCCCAGCCAAACTTCCCGTGTGCCTCGTTGGCCCTAAAATATATCCTGTGCCCTTTTCTAAAGCAAGGTCTGATCAGGGTAACGTCAGAACTTTTTGACTTAACAGAATCAGTTGATGGCATTACCCTGATTGACTCCATCAGTCAGTTCCCCTGGAAGTAGGGGTGTATATCTTCATCTGTATTCTATGACCATTGCCTATTTTCTGTGTCTATCTAACTAACTAGAGTGTGAATTCATTAGATCAGGGCTCCTGACTTATTTCTCTTTAGATTTCCAGATCGTAGTTCACATCCTTTTGCATCATAGATATTCCAAAGGTTTGATCATTGTGAACAAAATAGCAGTGTTCAATGTAAACCTATTAGGTTTCTTTCTTTTCATCGAGTCCAAGATCACTCACTTGGCACCTACATGATACCAGGTGTATGGAGGTCCCCTGGGAATAAATAGGTACTCAATGACCCAGCCTCTGATCTTAAGGAACATACACTCTTAAAGAAACAAAAAAAAGATAAGTATATAAACAATTTCAATTAAATGCAACTGTGCCACTGCAGAGTGGAGCAGAGCTCACAGTCCAGGCTCCCTGGTGCTTGCTAGGCTTCCCTGGAGCTGAGGAGGCAGCCCTGAGGAAGCCACATCTGAATCTTGATCTGGAATGTTTATAGAATTTCTCCAGGAGCAGAGGGGCTGGAGGAAGTACAGGAAGAAGGATGGTTCGATTTGAGAAAGGATATGACAAGACCTGTTATAAATGCTTATCATTTACTTAACAAAACCTCCCTGGAGCTGGTGAAGTATTACCCATGTTAGATGGGAATGGCCAGTTGCTTTAACGAGGAGCTCACACCTCAGGGTAGATCCAGCCTATGGGGAAGATCATTCTTCAGAAGCAGCTCCTACAAGTATTCAGTTGGTTATTTCCCATCAACAGCTGAGGAGCTTGTTGGTCTTCCATTGCTAAGTCATGTCTGACTTGTTGCCACCTCATGAACTTCAGCAAGCCAGCCTCCTCTGTGCTCCACTATCTTCTGAATTCAGTTCAGTTCAGTCCCTCAGCTACGTCCGACTCTTTGCGACCCCATGGACTGCAGCACAGCAGACTTTCCTGTCCATCACCAACTCCCTGAGTTTGCTCAAACTCATGTCCATTGAATTGGTGATGCACTGTCTCCTGAAGTTTGCTCAAATTGATGTCCACTGAGTGATGGTGATGCCATCCAACCATCTCATCCTCTGCCGCCCCCTTCTCCTCCTACCCTCGATCTTTCACAGCATCAGGGTCTTTTCCAATGAATCACCTCTTCACATCAAGTGGCCAAAGTATTGGAACTCCAGCATCCATCCTTCCAGTGAATATTCAGGGATGATTTCCTTTAGGATTGACTGGTTTGATCTCCTTGCAGTCTCCATGGGACTCTCAAGCGTCTTCTCCAGCACACAATTTGAAATCATCAATTCTTCAGCACTCAGCCTTCTTTACGGTTCAACTGTCACATCTGTACATGACTACTGGAGAAACCACAGCTTTGACTATATGGACATTTGTGGGCAAAGTGATGTCTCTGCTTTTCAATACACTGTCTAGGTTGGTCATAGATTTTCTTCCAAGTAGCAAGCATCTTTTAATTTCATGATTACAGTCACTATGTATTATTTAGCATAAGTAATCTTAGAAGTGAGTTTTCATTGGTAAAATTTGAGACGTGCAGGATAACATAGGGGTGTTGGAAACTTGCGTTGGGGGCATTAGTGGTATTCAAGGATTGAATGGACAGAAGTGTGCTGGAGACATTCCCATCCTTGTAAGAACACAGTATCGGTGTGTTTCAGTCCTTTTTACCTGTTCCTTTAAGGATGATGTTTGAGGCCTGACTCATTAACGATTCTGTGTTAGACTATTATTTAATAGGATATGAACTTTAATATGAACTGGCTCTTACCTCTAACATATAGTGACCTTTAAGTAGTCACTTTCCTGACAGTGAACGTTTCACGAATAGTATAGTGACACCAAGCAGGACAGGAAGCTGGGAATTAGCTTACACAACACATAATAAGGATAGTTTTGAAACTGTTAACTTTCACTCACCTAACTCTATCTATTGATAATAATTGTGATTAATAATAAGAGCCCCAAAATATTTTTTGTGAGCTAGTTGACTTAGGACATTTTCAAGGAGCCTGGAGTCAAGGGAGAACATGACGTTATCGGATATACTAACCTTTTATTTATTTATTTTGCTTTTGTTTATTTTGATTTTTTATTGGAATTTAATTGCTTTACAATGTTACGTTAGTTTCTGCTGTACAACAACATCCATCAGCTATCTGTATACATACCCCCGCTCTCTTGGACCTTGCTCCCTGCACCCTCCATCTCAGATATCTAGGCCATCACAGAACACAGAGCTGAGCAGCCTGTGTTATACAGAAGCTTCCCACTTACTATCTATTTTACACATGGTACTGTATATAGTATGGATGTAGTGTGTGGCTTTTTAGAATAGGAAGAACCATATGTGAGGTTACAAGGAAATGAGGATGGTGTGGCAGGGAACTCAAGGGGAGGGGGCGTTACCAGGGTGCAGGGTCAAGTGCTGCAGAAAAGTCTGAAAATGTCAAGACTCATATATGCATGTTAGATTTAGCAAGCTGAGGACTGCTGGTGACCTGGGCGGTGGAGGGCAGTGAAGTGAACAGTAATAGCCGTTCATAGTGCGTAAGGATCATTGCTGCTCGCTATGTCTGACGCTAATCTAAGTGCTCTGGCTGTGTCATCCCCTTTATGAAGGTAAGTATGACGGCATTCCCCAGCTTTCAGATGAGGAAGCAGAGATACACGGGGGTTGAGTCACTTGTCAAAGGTAGCAGACATAGTGGGAGACAGACCCTGAAGCTCAACCGCAGCTCTCTGGCTACTATTGCAGCTGCTATTGTGGGTGGGGAGGTTCCCTTCAGAAAGCTTGGCATGGTCCTAAGATCCAGAAAGACTATCATAGTAGGAGGGATGTAGGAGGCTAAGACATATTTTTTTTCTAACTGGCGAAGTTTGAGAATATTTACACACTAATGAGAAGCTAATATCGACACAGGAAAAAAAGAGATAATTGAACAGAAGTTTCTCAGCAGGCAGAAGAAGGTGAGATCCAGGTGAAAGGGGAAAACTTTGTACCAGGAAGGAAGAAGGAAAAGATTAGAATGGAAGGATGTGGAGAAATTACAGGGTTCATATGACAGGATGGTGAGAGAATTGGGAAATGATGTAATTATTTTCTTTATGAAATGTGAGCTGAGTGAAGGAAGGACTGGAGTAAGAAGTTTGAGGAGAATGGACATTTTGGAAAATAATTCATGGAGAATGGAGGGGAAGGTTGATGATGAAACTAAAAAGGATTATCTAGTAGAGAAGAGAGCCCAGGTGGGTATGGAGAGCAAAAAAGTGGCAGTGGTGTGCCAGTACATTGGCTCTTTGGGGGAAAATGAATGTCTTGATTTGTGGCATTTGTCAGTTTCTCCACATGGGTGATGTCAATGGTTTAACAGTTCACTTGAAAAATTTCTGAATATTTAATCACTTCAGTTCAGTTTCTCAGTCGTGTCTGACTCTTTGTGATGCCATGAACCACAGCACGCCAGGCCTCCCTGTCCATCACCAACTCTCTGAGTCTACCCAAACTCATGTCTATTGAGTCAGTGATGCCATCCAATCATCTCATCCTCTGTTGTCCCCTTATCCTCCTGCCTTCAATCTTTCCCAGCATCAGGGCCTTTTCAAATGAGTCAGCTCTTTGCATCAGGTGGCCAAAGTATTGGAGTTTCAGCTTCAGCATCAGTCCTTCCAATGAATATTCGGGATTATTTCCTTTAGGATGAACTGGTTGGATCTCCTTGCAGTTCAAGGGACTCTCAAGCCTCTTTTCCAACACCACAGTTCAAAAGCATCAGTTCTTCAGTGCTCACCTTTCTTTATAGTCCAGTTCTCACTTCCATACATGACTACTGGAAAAACCATAGCTTTGACTAGGTGGACCTTTGTTGGCAGAGTAATGTCTCTACTTTTTAATATGCTTTCTACATTGGTCATAACTTTCCTTCCAAGGAGTAAGCGTCTTTTAATTTCATTGCTGCAGTCACCATCTGCAGTGATTTTGGAGCCCCCCAAAATAAAGTCTGACACTGTTTCCACTGTTTCCCATCTATCTGCCATGAAGTGATGGGACCAGATGCCATGATCTTAGTTTTCTGAATGTTGAGCTTTAAGCCAACTTTTTAACTCTCCTCTTTCACTTTCATCAAGAGGCTCTTTAGTTTTTCTTCACTTTCTGCCATAAGGGTGGTGTTATCTGCATATCTGAGTTATTGATATTTCTCCCAGCAATCTTGATTCCAGCTTGTGCTTCATCCAGCCCAGCGTTTCTCATGATGTACTCTGCATATAAGTTAAATACGCAGGATGACAACATATATCCTTGACATAGTCCATTTCCTATTTGGAACCAGTCTGTTGTTTCATGTCCAGTTCTAACTGTTGCTTCCTGATCTGCATACAGATTTCTCAAGAGGCAGGTCAGGTGGTATAGTATTCCCATCTCTTTCAGAATGTTCCACAGTTTGTTGTGATCCATACAGTCAAAGGCATTGGCATAGTCAATAAAGCAGAAATAGATGTTTTTTCTGGAACTCTCTCGCTTTTTCGATGTTGACAATTTGATCTCTCGTTCCTCTGCCTTTTCTATATCCAGTTTGAACATCTGGAAGTTCATAGTTCATATATTGCTGAAGCCTGGCTTGGAGAATTTTGAGGATTACTTTACTAGCGTATGAGATGAGTGCAATTGTGCAGTAGTTTGAGCATTCTTTGGCATCGCCTTTCTTTGGGAATTTAATCACTAGCTCTCAGGAAAGAAACGATCTACCTCATGCTATTACTACACTGCATCTGTTTGCATGGTTTCCTCCTCAACATGGTGTGGGAACAGAAGGAAGATTTTTGGGTTGGTCCAAGATTCTGGTTTGGTCCCGGTGAATGTTACAAAAGGAAAAAGGAACAAGAAAGGTAAAAATATTACCAAAAAGTGAATGTTTGCTGTCATTTGATTATAGGGAGTTTAGACTGGATAAAACAGCAGAGGGGCTGAGAGACTAAATTTTTAATGAAATTGAAAAACAAATGTACTAGGAACAGTGAAAGTGTTAGTCACTGAGTTTTATCCAACTCTTTGCGACCCCATGGACTGTAGCCCACCAGTCTCCTCTGTCCATGGGGTTTTCCAGGCAAGAATAGTGGAGTGGGTAGCAATTCCCTCCTCCAGGGTCTCTTCCCGACCCAGGGACAGAAGCTGGGTCTCCTGCCTGGAGGGCAGTCTTTACTGTCTGAGCCACCAGTGGGTGTCGACAATGGGGGAAGGAGATTACTTGTTTAAGGAATAAAAATAACCTTAAGGTGATCAAGATCAAGCATTAAAAAAAAAAAACCCTCCCCCCCCAAATCTGCTAGTGTACTTCTTTAGATTTCAGACTTTTTATCATTTCTTTGATTAAATTTACTGCTTTAATTTTTTTTTCCGTTTTCTTTGTATCCCTGAATCTTGCTGTCTTAAGCTTTTTAGTTTAGATTTCTTCACATTTATTTTTTAAATCCTGTTGAGTCCTCTTCAGCTATTATATTTAAACATCTCTTATTCTCCATTTTTATAGTATCTTGTTTCAAGGATGTATTGTATTTTTAAATTTGTCTAAGAATAGGAATCCAACTTTTTAGTTATTTTTTTTTTTCTGGTGTCATCGTGTCTAATTAGGTCTCTTTACACCAGTGTGAGCTATGCTTTCATGTTGGATTTTTAAAATTTATTTTACCCTTATGTATAAAAGTAAGAGTAATCTATGAGTCTCTTCATATGTCTTTGTGAATGGGACAAATTTCATTTGAAAAGTGAGACAAGAAGTAAGTGAACAGGCGAAATTAGAAGTTTACAAAACCATAGGAAGCACTGGAGGTGTGTTTTAGGTCCAGGAGGTTGGTCCTGGTGTTCAGAAAATCAGCGAGTTCAGAGTCCAGAGCAGTGAGGGACTCACAAGAGGACACGTGAGCCGTGTTGGCAGACGCTCACTTCCGCCGTCTGCAGAAGCCCTGCCTGGTCTTCTCCTCTGCCTCCCAGGTGCGGCCTCTGAGTCAGTCTAGGAAATGTGCTTTCCAGGCTTCCCGCTTGTATGTAAAGGGAAGCAGACACGTTGGTGAGATGCTCGCAAGCAGCTCACACAACTGCTTTGAATTCGCATTCTAAGAGGCAGGTGGGGATCTGCTGGGAACTTCAGTTGCTGCTCGTTTCTAGCCTGGTCTCCCACCCGACTGAAAATCATGACCGGAGCCCTGTGAACAGAGGTGATGTCATGCCGATTAGTAAACCCTCTTTGCAGTGAATAGATGAGGAGCTAGCTGTCACACTCCAAATCCCCCAGGAACAGAACAAAGAAAGATTGATTCTGGAATGTCAGCATCCACGCTGGGAGCAGTAGCTTTCCCCAGACACTTTCTATTTGTCCAGAGAAGAACTAGGGTTTGACACTGGGGTAATAGCGGCTCTCAGCTGCTTCCCATATTGGATAAAGATGGAGGGATGTAAATGCTGCTTCGATTCCTCTCTTTCTCTCTCTTCAGCAGCACCCCACAACCTAACCCCTCAGCAGTCCCTGCAGACCCGAGCCCGGGACCCTTTCTGAGCCTCATGGGTGGACAGCCTTTCCCCTGTTCTCAGCCTCTCAGCACACAGTAGTAGAGTAGGCTGTGTACACCCTGCCCCTCAACACTTTTCACAAATTTGTTGCCATCACTCCTTATGGTTGATGCTCAATTGCATTGTTGTTTTTCATAGTTTAGGCTTATTCCTTATTATGCTTCTGGACTTTCGTATCACTGAGGCCCTAGTACAATAGAAAGCAAATGCAAATGCCTAATTTGCCGTTTATCTTAATAAGTTTTGCCCACTTTGGAAGGCGTGTTTGGCTCCTTGATATGGACCTCTCTGTCATATTTGTAACCTGTTTCCCGTAGCCGTACAGTGCATGTGCGAAGTCCCATGTCTCCAATAGAAACTGGATTGTCTTCTGAGCCGAGATGCTCACTTTTGACTCTGTTTCTTTGTAGACCTCAAAGACCCGCCACCCCGCTCTCTTCTGCGTATGGGAACAGTCCATCAAGGTCACATGAAATCTAATTTGCTTTGTCAAGGTGAATCCGGCTAATTGCAACTTTCTCCCTTTTGGGAATTTTAATTGAAGTATTATTACAGGATAAAAACGTGTGTCTACACAGGACACACGCGTCTGTATTCCTTTTAGTGCCACATCTATACAAGATGAAAAGTGAGAGTCGTTCAGTTGTGTCCGACTCTCTGCAACACCATGGACTATACATACAGTCCATGGAGTTTGCCAGGCCAGAATACTGGAATGGGTAGCCTTTCCCTTCTCCAGGGAATCTTCCCAACCCAGGGATTGAACCCAGGTCTCCCACATTGCAGGCAGAGTCTTTACCAGCTGAGCCACCTGGGAAACCCAAGAATACTGCAGTAGATAGCCTATGCCTTCTTCAGTGGATCTTCCTGCCCCAGAAATCGAACCAGGGGGTCTCCTTTATTGCATGCAGATTCTTTACCAACTGAGCTATGAGGGAAGCTCAATACAAGATGATGTGGCACTAAATGTAATAAACGTTTTATGATATAATTATTCATAGAGCCTGATTAATTAATGTCCTAGTTGATTCCAGAATTTATTTAGGGTAAACCATATAAAACCACTATAATTGGATTTAATGTGCTGAAATCAGTGCGTTTTTTTAGGGCATAGCATGGTGCTGGAGACATAGTAAATTATCAGTACACATATGGGGTGTGTGTGTGTTCATTTGCTCAATCATGTCTGACTCTGCAACCCCATGGACTGTAGCCCGCCAGGCTCCTCTGTCCATGGGAGTCTCCAGACAAGAATACTGGAGTGGGTTGCCATTTCCTTCTCCGGGAGAACTTCCTGACCCAAGGATCAAACCCATGTCTCCTGCATTGTAGGCAAATTCTTTACCACTGAGCCACCGGGGAAGCCCACACATAAGATCAACTTAAATATACCCTGTAACCAACTTAAATCTCCCCTAAATATACTTTCTTTTAAATTTTCTTGCTCATCTTTTTTTTTTTCTTTGATGAATCTTCTAGGGAATATAGCTGAAGATGTCAAAGAAATCAGAAGACAGTGAAAAGAAAATGGAAACAATTTTAAAAGGTATTAATAATTGATACCCAGCTAGTCCCTCTCCTCTTCCTTATTACTTTCAAACATTCTGTTTATCTTTCTTTGTATAACAACGAGCATTAGTCTTTTCCTATGGTAGTTTGGCGCAAGGTAGTTGAATGAGCATTCTTATAAGGCTGGGGAAATTTAATAGCCTGTCCTGTTAAATTCACATAACTTGAGTGAGCTTTCCAACTTGAATAGGTTCTGTGTCCTGTTTTTAATTTTTATAACAAAGAACTGTCCACTGAGAAACAGTGAAGTGAAACTTTTTGCTTCAATGACTGGGGAAAGAGATGGGAGTAGCATTTCCAGTGTTAGAGAGAGTACATCTCTCGGCCAGACACCAAAAGACGTGGCTGTGGGGTTTTGACAGACTTGTTACATTATTAAAGCCCATCTCTTTCCTAGGAGCACATGCGATTACAACAATAATCTCTGTAGGAAAACCTTCTTCCTGTTTTTGGCTGGAGGCACCCCTGCATCTTTGAAACAATTATTTTGGTTGTTACTCAGAAGTTCCCTGAAGAGACAGCAGCTTTCCCTATGGTGTTTGAGCTTTGACCTTGAGCAATTTTTATGACATATTATTTAATGATCTTTAAAGGCGTGCTTTGTTCATATTTCCTATCTAATATTCACATGGAAACTAAAACTTAGAAATGAATGACAGGAAGGGAGAATTTAAATGAGGGCCCAAATTTAGCTTTTTCACTCTGTTTAGGTATTTTTCATTAGCAGAGGTGTTATTTTGTGTGAACTTTCTTAAGTTTTTCCTTCCTCTTTCCAGGTGTGGATTAAAACTTTATATAATAATTAAAGTACAGTGTGAATTAATATAATATTGGTAAGTCATTATTTAAAAAATAATACATAGCATTTTAAGACATGAATGCTACCATATGAATTAAGTATATTGTATCCTTATATCCATCTAACATTCATCTATAACATGAATGATGTGACTGTATATTATGTTCACATATTATATATCTCATGTACCAGAAGATTTAGAATTAGACCTGGATATTCTCAGAAAGCCAACTAAATCCCTAATTGAAATGAACACTCTAAGCAACTAATGATTATCACTCCCTGTGATAGGAGGCATGCAAATTATTGAAATACATGGAAAAAGTAGATCCTTTATTTTCCCTTTTCTTTTAGCCTTGTTTTAGGGTCTTAAAAATCTATTCTTTGAATATGTAAGTGAGCCATAATCATATTCTTTTTATATTTATTTTTTTAACTTTAAATTCTAAGTTTTAATGCTCTAGGCCAGAACTCTCCAGTGGAGCTTTCTGCAATAATAGAAATCTTGTATAGCCACACTGTCTAATAAGGTAACCACATGTAGTTAGTGAACACCCCAGAAACGTGACTTCTATGATTGAGTAACTGAATTTTCATCTCTATCGAGTTTTAATTCATTTAAATTTAGTAGCCACCATATTAGCATAGCTGTAGACTATTGGAGAAGAGAATGGCAACCCATTCCAGTACTCCTGCCTGGAGAATCCCATGGACAGAGGAGCTTGGCAGGCTGCAGTCCATGGGGTCAGAAAGAGTTGGACACGACTGAGCCACTAAACCGCCACCACTGGACTATTGAAAGGATCAATTTTCCAGTGTTTACGAGTGGCTGAATGAAAAGATGCTCAACCTCATTCATTATTAGAAAAACGCAAACTAAAACTACAATGAGATATCACCTCACACCAGTCAAAATGACCATCATCAAAAAGTCTGCAAACAATAAATGCTGGAGAGGGTGCGGAGAAGAGGAAACACTCCTGCACTGTTGGTGGAAATATAAATTGATACAGCCACTATGGAAGACAGCATGGAGATTCCTTAAAAAATTAGGAATAAAACCACCATATGACCCAGAAATCCCACTCCTAAGCATATACCCTGAGGAAACCAAAATCAAAAAAGACACATGTATCCCATTGTTCATTGCAGCACTATTTACAGTAGCTAGAACACTGAAGCAACCTAGATGTCCATTGACAGATGAATGGATAAAGAGGTTGTGGTACATATACACAATGGAATATTACTCAGGCATAAAAAGGAATGCATCTGAGTCAGTTCTAATGAGGTGGATGAACCTAGAACCTGTTATACAGAGTGAAGGTAGTCAGAAAGAGAAAGATAAATATCTTATTCTAATGCATATATATGGAATCAAGAAAAATGGTACTGAAGAATTTATTTACAGGGCAGCAATGGAGAAACAGACATAGAGAATAGACTTATGGACATGGAGAGAGGGGAGGACAGGGTGAGATGTATGGAAAGAGTAACATGAAAACTTACATTACCATATGTAAAATAGATAGCCAATGGGAATTTGCTGTATGGCTCAGGAAGCTCAAACAGGGGCTCTGTATCAACCTAGAGGGGTGGCATGGGGAGGGAGGTGGGAGGGAGGTTCAAAAGGGAGGGGATATATGTATACCTGTGGCTGATTCGTGTTGGGGTTTGACAGACAACAAGGAGTAGCTGAAGTGTAAGATGTTTCTTAATTATACAAGAATAATTTTTTGAAAAGATATTAAGATTTTTTGTCATGCATATGTTGAACTAATTTTAAAACACTTTTAAAGTAGAGTAGCATATATAAATATGTATTGAATATACATATTCATGCATATATATTTATATATAAACCAGAAAGAATTTGCAAGGCTTGGTTATGTAGTAATATTACACAAAAATTGAAGAAGTTGTATGGCTGAAAAAAACATGTTGTCAGTGAGTACTGGTACATATTTAGCAATGAAACACAATAAAATTAATTTAAAAATAAATCCCACCATACATGCAATCCCAAAAAGCACGGGTAGTACTGAATTTTAATGAATCTTGATAACTAAAAATGTAAGGCACTGTAAAATAAGTTTGATTGAATTCTTCTGAAGGTAACCATAATTCTTGAAGGCAGTTCACCAAAAAGAAGCAAACTATAAATAAAATAGTAATTTTGAAGAAAATTCAGTGTCATGCTCTGGCATTCAGGAAAGTAAATATTGTACACCTACTAACAGGTGGATGAGAGTAATAACTTGCTGATCTAAATTGTTAATAAAATAACTCAAATTTTATCTCTGATCAGCCTTGTTTCTGAAATAAGATTTACTATTCAGTTTTAAGAAAACGGAATGACCAACAAGCTCTGAAATTTGTGTTTTTGAAGTGGTGGTACATGGTGCTTCTTGCCGTCGCCAAGGATAGCATGTCCCCCCTCACCTTTTATCTTTGATGCTAAGCCTTCTCTTGTCAGTATTTACTCTTTAGATATATAATAATTTGGAGAGAAATAGGTCTTATTCACTAGGAAATACATAGATGTATAGATTTTTCACATATGCCTAATGCTTCAGTCAAGGTCTAAGCTTTACTGTAGGTTTGCATGTTATGTGTATGAGGGGTACATTTGGAAAAAGGAAGGTAGAAGATGTTTATATATATATATATATAAATTTTATTTATTTTTGGCGGTGCTAGATCTCCATTGCTGTGCTGGCTTTCTCTAGTTGTGGAGAGTGGGGCTTCTCTCTTGTTGTGGTGTGCAGGCTTCTCATTGCAGTGGCTTCTCTTGTTGTGAAGAATGGACTCTAGGGGGTGTGGGTTTCAGTAGTTGTGGGTCCATCTCTGGAGCACAGGCTCAGTAGTTTTGGGGCACGGGCTTAGTAGCTCTGTGGCATGTAGGATCTTCCAAGATCAGAAATCTAACCTGCATCTCCTGCATTGACAGGTGGATTCTTTAGCACTGAGCCACCTAGGAAGGTCCCAGAAGGTATAAAATGTTTAATCTGTGAGAGACATGAGTAAATGATGCAGGTCTGAATCCCATTACATATGCTTTTATGATAAGGAGCAAAATCAAGACAACATAATAGGTTGTATTTAAAAATTATTTATTGAACTAAGCCAAATCTTAAGGTACATTTGGCACAGTGAGGCACTAGTTCCTGTAGCTCTGAATGTATTTCTTCATTGTTGCTAAATCTATAACTGTAGTTTGACAGGTTGATCAAGAATTATGTTTTTGTTCTTTCTACCATTTGTTTAAAATTTGTTTACAAGTGTGTGCATTGGAAAGAAACACAAATCAAGTAGTCAAGAGATTGTGTTATTCTTCTGACTCTTCCCCTTTATCTCTCTGTGATCTGCAACAAATAATGTTCTTGGATCTCAGAAAATTAGATAGATGTTCTCTATGATGCATTTAATTAAGAATTCCCTAAGATGAAAGAGGCAAAGCATTATACAAGCAGTACTGTTTCCAGAAGAGACATCTGTATTAGTTTGCTAGGGTTGATCTAACAAATTACCACAAACTGGATGGTTTAAACCACAAAAAGCTTATTCTCTCATATATTGTGTGTGTTAGTCACTCAGTTGTGCCCGACTCTTTGCGATCCCGTGGACTATAGCCCACCAGGCTCCTCTGTCCATGAGATTTCCCAGGTAAGAATACTGGAGTGGGTAGCCATTCCCTTCTGCAGGAGATTTTCCTGATCCAGGGATTGAACCTGGGTCTCCTGCATTGCAGGCAGACTCTACTGTCTGAGGCACCAGGGAAGCCCTCTCTCATGTACTGGATTGGCCAAAAAGATCATTCAGGTTATCCATACGATATTATGGGTAAATCCAAATGAGCTTCTTGGCCAACCCAATAGTTCTGGGGGTTGGAAATAGAGATATTGATGGGGCCATGCTGACGCTGAAGGTTCTAGGGGAAGATCCTTCCTTGCCTCACCCTAACCTCTGATACTGATGGCAATTCTTGGTGTTCTTTGGCTTATAGATGCGTCATCCCCATCTCTGTCTCTGTCTTCTTGTGATCTTCTCCCCTGGGTGTCAGCGTCTCTGTGTCCACATTTCTCTCTTCTTATAAGGACACCGCTCTAATCCAGTATGACCTTATCTTACCTTGAGCACATCTGCAGGGACTTTATTTGTAAATAAGTTGCCTTCACAGCTCTTGGGGTTTAAGAATTGAATGTATCTTTTAGGAGACGCAACTGAACCCACAGGAACACCAGAAGGAACAGTCTATTTCTGTTGAAGGAGGCACAAGTCTCAAATAAAGGAGTGATTAAATCCTGATATCTAGAACCATTAGGGAGGAATAATGGGTGCACAGTATGCATAGATTTCATATCTATTAATATAAAAGTAAGTACACATACATAGACAAACTGGCATTCATTGAAATTCTAGAAATATGAAGTAAAACAGAAAAGCCTATTTTAGTTTGAATGAAACCAACTCATTTCCATGGAAAGGCATGAAGGAGGTCTCAGCAGGGAGAAAACAGCTTGAAGAGTCCCAGAGCCTCCACGAGCTGACCTTTAAAACTTGGACTAACCACAGGCCCATGACTGCCCTCAGTCTTGAATTCTTGGAGAATGGGATCTTAGTAGTATTTTCCAGTTGTTGGGACTCCCCATGTGCAACCTCAGGTTAGTGTGGTTCAGAGAAGTGAATATAGCAATGCAGTGGCCTGTCCATTTCCAGGAACACCCCTTAGAGCCAAGCTGAAAAGAACTAACAGTACTTGTTTCAGAAAAGTTCAGTCACTCAGTTGTGTCGAACTCCTTGCAACCCCATGGACTGTAGCACACCAGGCCTCCCTGTCCATCACCAACTCCCGGAGTTTGCTCAAACTCATGTCCATCAAGTCGGTGATGCCATCCAACCATGTCATCTTCTGTCGTCCCCTTCTATTCCTGCCTTCAATCTTTCCCAGCATCAGGGTCTTTTCTAATGAGTCAGTTCTTCACATCAGGTGGCCAAAGGTTGGAGCTTCAGCTTTAGCATCAGTCCTTCCAATGAATATTCAGGACTGATATCCTTTAGGATTGACTGGTTTTATCTCCTTGCAGTCCATGGGACTCTCAAGATTCTTATCCAACACCATAGTTTCAAAGCACCCATTTTTTGGTGCTCAGTTTTCTTTATAATCCAACCTTCACATCCATACATGACCACTGGAAAAAAACATAGCTTTGACTAGATGGACCTTTGTCAGCCAAGTAATGTCTCTGCTCTTTAATATGCTGTATAGGTTGGTCATAGCTCTTCTTCCAAGGAGCAAGCATCTTTTAATTTCATGGCTGCACTCACCATCCACAGTGATTTTGGAGCCCCAGAAAATAAAGTCTGTCACTGTTTCCATTGTTTCCCCATTTATTTGCCATGAAGTGATGGGACCAGATGCTATGCTCTTTGTTTTTTGAATGTTGAGTTTTAAGCCAGCTTTTTCACTCTCCTCTTTCATTTTCAGTAAGAGGCTCTTTAGGTCTTCTTCACTTCTGCCATAAGAATGCTGTCATCTGCGTGTCATCTGAGGTTATTGATATTTCTCCCAGAAATCTTGATTCCAGCTTGTGTTTCATCCAGTCTGTCATTTTGCATGTTGTATTTGGCATATAAGTTAAATAAGCATGGTGAAAATATACAGCCTTGACATTTTCCTTTCCCAATTTGGAATGAGTCCATTGTTCCATGTCCAGTTCTAACTGTTGCTTCTTGACCTGCATACAGATTTCTCAGGAGGCAGGTAAGGTGGCCTGGTATTCCCATTTCTTAAAGAATTTTCCACAGTTTGCTGTGATCCACATATTCAAAGGCTTTGGTGTAGTCAGTAAAGCAGATGTTTTTCTGGAACTCTCTTGCTTTTCCTATGATCCAACAGATGTTGGCAATTTGATCTCTAGTTCCTCTGTGTTTTTTAAATATTGCTTGAACAAGTTCTCAGTTCACATACTATTAAAGCTTAGCTTGGAGAATTTTGAGCATTACTTTGCTAGTGTGTGAGATGAGTGCAATTGTGCAGAAGTTCGAGCATTCTTTGGCATTGCCTTTCTTTGGGATTGGAATGAAAACTGGATTGTTGTTTTTGCTTCTGGCTTACTTCACTCTGGATAATGGGCTCCAGTTTCGTCCATCTGAGTAGAATTGCTTCAAATGAA